>PRKT01000003.1:1546603-1557947 GCA_003671525.1 Saccostrea glomerata | reverse complement strand
CCCCCCCCCCCCCACCTCTTACCACAGTATAGTGAAATGAAGAAAATGTAGTATTGTATGCAAAAAAAAAATTGGAAGTAAAAGGAAGTTGGCCTTGGAAAAAGTTGGTCACGAGTGTCATTCAAAAAGTTCGTAGACATTTGTCGTAAATTTTATTTAACTTCACATTATATCCAAATTTTAACAACAGATTCGAATCATTTGAGTTAAAGTATTGGAATATATCTCAGGGACGTATACGTAGCAACAGGGGGGGGGAGCTTTTTTCCCAACATTACCTTTACTATTGAAAATGGTTTCAAAAACGATGCTACGTGCCTGTATCTTCATATTTATAAAGGTTATCAGAGATTTAGAACAGCAAAAATGGGTTCACGGAGCAGCGTCTAAATTGAGTAATTTACTTACTAGTATTTTCACTTTATAAAAACTATAGCCATACCTCTTATTAATGGTTCTGTATTGAAATAAAATTTACATGTTTAAATTTTGTCTTACTGTATTATTAAAGATGCTATAAGGTAATTTAATACAATGCTTCGTTTGAACGATATCAATTTCTAAAGACATATAGACTTGATTTAAAAAGGCGAAAAACCTGACGTTGGAGGACGTCACGCAGCAGTGAGTAGCAATAAAATTAGTTTTGCATTCGAGAAACCTCTAGGCCAAACTTTAAAATGTTGGATAAACCAGGAAATATATGAAAAATAAGTAATGCGTTTGTATAAAATGGAAAATGCAATAGTTGAGTGATAGAGATTTTGAATCGGAGAATGGTTGGTCTGCAAAGAAACAGGTCATTGTTTTAAAAATCTTGTCAAAAAGGTACGTCATGAAACGTAATGTGTTTATTACTGTTGCGTTTTTTTTGTGAAAGCAGAGTTACGCGGTAAAGAATTTGAAAACACTGGCAATCTAATGCAAGCTATTTGAACAATTAATTGTTAGCAAACTAGGTGTCAAGTGTTGTGGATACGTTTTTTTATTAATGGAGAAGACGCTACAAACTGTGTATGAAATTAAACGGTAGAGCAATTTTTATCAACTATCTTGACGTTGTTTTTGACGTTACAATGTTAGTTAATCGTGCTCCGTGGTTACATTATTGCTTTGAGAATTGGCTAACATGAGTTCTATTTCATAAAATTGAATGAAACTTCACAATTCGACAAAATACTAGTAAATCTTTTTTTTTTTTTTTACGAAAATGTGTAATTCTTTAATCTTGTAATAATGATATGACGATGAGGAGCAATGTCTATATATTTTTTGAATGACCCTCGTACATTTTGTAAATTCTAGCATCTTTTAAACAAGTATTTCTTTTTAAAAGCAACATTTTGCAAATGTATTGTATAAAATGACCTTAGTAGCGATTGCAATTTATCTCAAGTCAAATGATGATTCATGTCATTTGGTACAAATTGTAAGCATATGTAAGATTCTTTTTAAATTCGGATCTTGTAGAATAGTTTACGCAGTACATGTGCACTGTTCGTTGTATGTGACTGATCGACAGTGATTTTTTACTTCCTTTCTATTTTCCAAGGTCTAATTCCCTATTCCTGCAGATAATAGGTGTACATTAATTACGTATTTTTTGAATGGATTTTAGATCATGACTTCCTTTTCCCCAATTTAACATCGTAAATAAAGACAAATAAGATATCATGATCATGAAGAGTTTTAAACAGAAATTAACCACAAAACAATGCATCTCGAAGCCATAATTACACATATTATATCTGTCTTATCTGTATAAAATATGTGTTCATGTTTGTTTTCGGTTTAGTGAATATTTAAACTTCTTAAACTGAGAACATGGCTTTCTTGTACATTAACATCTCGAACTCGCAATTATCAGCAATTTGGAAATAAGAAATATTTTCAACGTATTATTTAAGATTTTTCTCTATATAAAATCATATATGATTGTAACTTAAGGTATACCTTTACTCAGATGACTAAAAATTCCACTAATAAGAACAAAAATCCACCTATTGCACATTGTACACCTATAATTCTTGTGTTAAATTTCAATTTCAAATAACTAGGTCAATGACCTACTTTTCATGCTAGTGGCCCCTGAATCTTTCTCGGGATATACCTCGATTTTTCACTCTATGTCCAATTTTTTCTTCACTCACAAAATATCACAAGCAACAAACCTCTTTAAATAATGAAATATTATAGCAATGCAACAGTGTTGCTTCATATAAAGAAACGATTAGAGTTTTGGCCATAAACGTGATAATTATTACAGTCCGAATTTCCTCTGTCATAGTTAAATTTTTTCCCCATTTTTAATCGAATGTTTAAAAAATCGGACTGATAAGAATTCTAAATTATTTATAGCCTTATATTGCATTTGCTGCCGTAATTCTCATTGTATTAACATTATATGGGGTCAATTAATTATTGAGATATGTTGCCTGGAATGGTTTTTGTTCATATTTTTGAATTTCTTTATGTAAAAGCATTCAATTATTTGAAATAATTTGTGACCTTTAAGACATCTAAAATTCGCAAAATGATGTCTAAAAACACATGAAACCTTTAAATTTTGATTGATATTGCAAGAAATGTAAGATTTTGACCAAAAATGAAAAATTAAAAATTTTGTCCGAATTTCCTCTGCATTACCATACACTGACTTTTGTTCCAGTATATTTTCTTCAAATGATAAAATATGAAACTTTTAAATTGATATACAATTAAACTTTGTAATTTTATCTATTTAGAACAATTTTTGATTTAACATTTTATACTTTCTAAAATTTCCATTCTGTTTTCTGAAACCTGAGTAAATTTCATCCTTAACAAAAGTTTTATGGATCGAGTGTGAATTATTGCGCTCACTGAAGGTGTAAGATTAAATATGATTCAATTTTTCATACATATCTTATTTATATTCATGTTCATTCAGGTACAAAGTGAAGATTACAAATTCACTGATACTAAGTATTTTGAAATAAAAATGTTATGTTGCACAAATTTTACTATTATTACTATAGTAATGCAAAATTTCATGAAACTGATCCAATGAATATCTTACTTTTTTCATATAATCGAAACAAATATTGATATTTTTCTAAAGTGAAAACTACGGAAGCCCAATGAGACCTATAAAAAAATATTTTGGAATTCGATATAACGAATTTCCGAATTTGTTATAACGAATTTAATTCTTTGATTTCGTTATACCAATTTTAATTTGTTATAACAAATTTATTTTATACGTTATAACGAATTCAAAAATTTGTAAATACGAATTAAACTCCTTTTTCGAATTCAAAAACTTGTTATAACGAATTTAATTCGTGTAAACGAATTCTAAGATTTGTTATAATAAGAACGAATTAAATTTCTTTTAAACGTATTCGAGAAATCGTAACACGAATTCATATATATATATTTCTATAGGTCATCATTGTTGAATTTGATTGAACGAATTTAATTCGTTATAACAAACTTTAGAATTTGTTTAAACGAATTCAATTTGTTAATACAAATTTTAGAATTCGTTTAAGGGGGCCGACTATAGTTTTATTGTGTGAAAACTACAATAGCCAAACTTTTCATTTTTATACCATATATAATTTGATTTCACTTGTAACACGTCATTTGATTGGATAAACGATTTTATCCATTTTGTATAACATAACTTGCCTACGTCACAATGGGTTACGTCAAAAAACGTATTACTCCGCTTGACGTTACTTTTAAAATTTAATCAATGTGAAGCCTTATTCTGGGGGGAAAATTGTCTCATTGTCTGCACTGAAATTAAATTATAAGGAATGAAGCTTATTTCAACTTATATTATACGATATAACAAAACTTGGGGCAGTTTACGCTTTTTTATAAACCGCTTCGCGGTTTATAAAGCGTAAACTGCCCCAAGTAATGTTATATCGTATAATATAAGTTGAAATAAGCTTTATTCCTTAAATAACTTACATTAACTTCAGTGTACATGCAAAGTTTGTGGGAAATCTACGGTCCAGGTATTTTTGAGGGACCGTCTCAAAATACAGGTACATTTACTATAGGATTATATAGGAAAATGCCAATTTTTAACACTTTAAAGCAAATTATACAAATACTATAAAAGACATTTTGTTCAAACTATAATAATTTAATTTTAGTTGTAACGCGTCATTTGATTGGTTAAACTGTTTTATCCATTTCGTATAACATAACTTGCCTACGTTACAATGAGTTACGTCAAAAACGTATTACTCCGTTTGACGTTCCTTTTAAAATAATGCTCACTTTGAAGCCTTTTTCTGGAGGAAATATTGTTTCATTGTCTACATTGAAATTAAATTATAAGAAATGAAGCTTATTTCAACTTAACAAAACTTGGGGCAGTTTACGCTTATTTATAAACCGCTTCGCGGTTTATAAAGCGTAAACTGCCCAAAGTTATGTTATATCGGATAACATAAGTTGAAATAAGCTTCATTCCTTAAATATTTTATGAGTAATACTATATCATACAACATATGTAAGAAAAAAATATTCTACCGTCTTGTTATCAGAGGGGGCATCTCCAAATGCAAAAAATTAGCAAATTTTACTATTTTTATAGAGTATTACAAAATATGACGTACACAATGGGTTCACATGAAAACATGATAAAAATATTGGAGATATTTTCAAATTTCTATGTTTTAAATTTCAAGACTGTATGTTTATTACTTTTTCCTTAATAATATTTTTATTACCCCTTTCTTTGAGAGCTACAGATTATCATAACGTTAAAAACACACCGCAACGACGTCAACCTACCTATCTATTGCAAAATCGGTTAAAAAATCAATTATATCAAATTGTAATTACATTTTTATACCTATAATTTCTTAATTTTGTTTAATTTTAATAATTAAGCAAAAAAAAGTTGCATTAAAGCAGTAAATACGCTTCATTTTACTATGATGTGCGAAATATTGCGCAATGGAAACTATAGTCGGCCCCCTTAAATGAATTTGATATATCATAACAGATTTTAGAATTCATTTAAACGAATTTTTTTTTAGTTATACCAAATTTTTGAATTCGTTATAATGAATTCCACAAAATTGTTTTAACAGATTAGAATCGTTATAACGAATTCAAAAATATTTTTGATGGGTCCTAAATGGGCTTCCGTAGATATTTATAGGCCCAGTCATTTAATATATTTTGACTAAGAAACTTTCGAAAAAGTAAAAAAAAAACAACAACAACAAAATGATGACTCTAAAGTTGATTAATTCTGATGTGTCTTCTTTACTTCTGGTAATATTTTAGGAAGGAGAACAAAAAGAGGCTTGGTAGAAAATTTAATTATCTCCGTTTGTAATGATTTTATGAAGTTGATGGTAATCAAAATTTATCTTGGTAGTTGGAATAATAGAAAAATCAAAACTGACAAATGATTTTGAGAATTTCCTCCTTAGAAAGGGAGCTATGGGTATACGAGAATTGGATGACAAGTTGTAGAATTACTTCAGTTCACTTGCACTTGCAGTTCACTTCCCTATAATGAAGCATATTGGTTTTCGTTACCTTTTGTATAAAAGTAATTTTAAAAGAATCAATTAAGCTCTCATGTTGGCCAGAAATAAACATGAGAAATGGATGGTGATAACGAACAGTTTTCAAGCTCAAAAGTCCATTAAACAATACAAAATAGGAGCAGAGCAAACACGGACCTCCGAAACATCAGAGGTGGGATCAGGTGCCATGGAGGAGTGAGCATCCCCTGCTGACCGATCACAACCGCCATGTGCTCCTTGTCAAGATCGGGAAAAAAGGGAAAAATCCGTCGTCAATTCAGTGTATAAATAATGGACTATCAATGAGTATGAAAAACGTCAGTCAGCATTTGACTCAATGATAAATTGTATTTGCTGACAAAGTCATTGTATCGACCATAGAATTTATGAAATGATGACCTTAAACGAGACTGTTTATATTCTTGTTTCATCAAGAAGGATATGGAGATAACGAACAATATTCAATATCAAAGTCCATAAAACAATACAAAATAGGAGCAGGGCAAACACGGACCTCCGAAACATCAGAGGTGGGATCAGGTGCCATGGAGGAGTGGGCATCCCCTCCTGCCGGTCACACCCACCGTGTACTAATTGTCTTGATCGTGAAATAACAGAAAAATCCGTCGTCAATTTAGTGTATTCAGTGTATAAATAATGGACTAACAATTGGCATGAAAAACGTCAGTCAGCATTTGATTCAATGGTACATTGTATTTGTTGACAAGGTCATTGTATCGACCATAGAACTTACGAAATGATGACTTTAAACGAGACTGCTGATATTCTTGAAGTTCAAAACATTAGAATTGGGGTGAGGTACCATTGGGGAGTGAGTCGACCGTTCGACCGGTCACAGCTGTCATGTGCTCATTGTCATAAGCGGGAAAACAAAAAATACGTAGTCAATTCTGTAAATATTGGCCGAGTCATAAGTTAGGAAACGTCAGGTAAAATTACTTCATTTTAATGGAAAACTGTAATTCGCGACAAGGTCATCGAAGTACCCATTGCATAATAATGGATTTCAGATATTTATTGTCAATGATTTGTTTTGATGCAGAGAATTTTTTCGTGCCATGTATTCATACATTGTTCCGTGTCAGAATAATGACCCAAAAATATTTGTTTAATTTGACAAACCTTTGTTATTTAGACTAAATAAGAGCTCGCACTTGCTGAAAATGTCATTGTACAGAAATGTGCATTTGAGAAATGCTGATTTTAAATGAGCCTGTGACCATCCCTGTTTCATTAACTTCTTTCAGTAATTTGTCTGTAGCCTGAATCGTGTAAAAACAATTTCGTGTGTAAATCACGCTCTCGTGTATCAAAATAATTATTAGACATAAACTCCAAAGCAAGATGATTAGGTATATTTATTGTTACAAAAATAAGGAATATCCGACAAAAGAAAAGCTTCAGTCATCATGTTTATCATAACAATTTGTTGTTAGGTTACATGTACCATAAGCCGCTTTCTCTAGTGAAATATGAAATAGGAAACAGATGTGCCAGACGATGTGGTTTTTGAGTTCAAAAATATGTATCAAATCAATATAGGGCTGAAAATGTTACATTACTTTGCATGTTATCTAATTAAAACAAATTATAATAAAAAGCAACAACAAGAGACTTCGTGTGACGAAAACAAAAAATTGTTATGAAGCAAAGGAATCTGTACACGGATAAGACACTTTTATAATGATATGTTTTTTTCATACATCATGTTCATCTAATGAGGATTTGTAGTCTTTTTCGAAAAAAAATCTTTCTACATGATTTGCTGAAAAAGAATACATATTAAACAATACAAATATCAATCAATCTGAAAAATTCATTCATAATTTTTTCATATATATACATTTGAAATGAGAAAAGTAATCAAGATTTAATTCATTTCCATAATAACTTGGATGGGAGACAAATCAAAAGTAAATAGCCGTGAAAAAGTATTTTAAATTCTTTCCCTAAGGTTCACCGAACCATTCCAAACCATTTTATTATGCAAACATTCACTGTAATGCTGATATGAAGGTTGCTAAAATCATCGTCCCTGAACGAAAGCGTAGGAAAGCGAGAGTGAAAAAGTTTTACATTTTTATGCATTGGAAATTAGAAACAAATCTGTCAAAAGAATTATTATAAGTTCTGTGTCTATTCATATAAGCATTGAATTATTATCACTTGTCTAAGATAAAATTTTTCGAAGTTTCATATTAACTTTATTTACGAATTTTGGACCCTGGCATTAGGATGTAATTAAAATAAACGGTCATATTCTGAATATTTCATGCTCACTGATGAAATAAATATGTTGTGCACAGCAAGGTCATGATTGCATTGTCGGTATTGAAGGATATTTTATGTTGAGATTTTAAAAACGGAGAAAAAAGGTTTTTCGCAAAGCTTTCTCTAGGTAAATAAATAGACCGTTTCAAATTTTTGCAAAGAAGTCAAACAAGAAAAAGGTCAGTGCCCTTAAATAGCACTTAGATAAAAACATAAATTATAACACAGTCATACAAGGGTGATTAAATAGACTGTGACACCTCAATATTTGTAAAGCTCATTAAATTATTTTTGTATTAAAATATCAATTTAATTATCATTATTTCTTTTGGTAAAATGTAGGGAATTTGTTTTTTCAGAAAGGAAGCATGTCTTAGCAATACTTTAATTCGGTAATGTACATGTACGAAAGATCTGACCAATCTCGTATAAACAAAAATGATATGAAATGTAAGAGTTAAAAAACAAGAAGAGTTGGCGTTCTGGGTTCCTTTGTTCAAAAAAGAATACTTATATTATATACAGAGTGACTGTGTGGTTTTGACAGCTTATGAAATCATTTGACCTAATTGCCGGAGAAAAAATGCTCCTATAATTTATGCAAAGGTTGACAAAATAGAACGATGGGAATTGTATATAAAACAAAAACATCTTCTATAACATTATCAATTAACTTTTGGTGAAAATTGTAAAAGGGAGCTGAGCAAAGGTAAGAGATTTGTCATGTAGATAAATGTTATATAGGTTATACAATATATATTTTTTCAAACAGAAAATGCGTTTTGAATATTTTGTATTTTATTTAAATATTATTTTAATTCGTTAAAAATTTATCCAAATATGAAAAAAAACTAGGACATTTCTATTATGATAAAGTTCATAGTCGTCCAAAACTTAAGGAAATGTTTATTGAGAATTCAAAAGCAAGCAATGCATGTTCAAAACCATGTTTTCCGCCAATAAATAAATTCATAAGCGTTCTCCTTCCACTTTATAAGATAGTTTTCTGATTTTGAAGTTTGTTTTTTTAGTGTGTTCAGGACGTGACATTTTTGTAGAAAAATTGATATAAATTACTGATTTAAAGGCATACATTCTAGTATTTGTACACTCATTAAATATTTTCAATACATGAAATTCCTCTTTTCAAATATTTACTTAACTATATATTCCTTTAAAGATGAGTCTTAAAGAAATCAAGGACCCCAGTGGCAAGGTGGTTATGCGAGTAATCGAATATGATGGACAATTATTTCCTGCAAATGTCTTCGGGGATGTGAGCAATACTCTAAAGAATCTTAACGAAATGGAATTTAAAGACAACGCCATCTGTATTGTATCTTACCCAAAATCTGGTGAGAGAAACAATGAAGAAGATTTGGTTTACATATTACTATAAAAAATATGCCTCAGTGTGTTTCATTTCTCTATCAACATGTGTCAAGAAATTGCCATCATTCTTAATTTGCAAATGAATATCATAATTTTTGATAATGTTTATATATATATATATATATATATATATATATATATATATATATATATATATATATATATATATATATATATATATATATATATATATATATATATATATATATATATATATATATATAAACTGTAGATCACTAAATTTTCGCGACACTTTATTTTCGCGAGGAAGTCATTGACTCTTGATAAGCGAGACAAAATTTTCGCGAGTTATAGTTATTGCTCTATATAATCTATAATCTTAAGGAATACTATTATACGCGAGAATTTAATTTTCGCGAGCACGCACACTGGTGCTATGAAATAGTTTCAATGCTTCGCAACAATACTTCCGATTTTCAAAAAGGAGTACCTCCTCTTTTTGGAATGTTTCCTGTCGAAAAACTTAAGCAGGTGCCCGACGGTGTATATGTATCCCATTTACTACCACGGCATATGCCAAAGGACTTCATCAAAATGCAGTGTAAAATTATCAACATCTACAGAAATCCAAAGGACGTCGTCGTTTCACTGTTCAATTTCATCAAGAAAACAAAAGCCGGAGATCTTATGGAAGACATGCCATTCGATGTCTTCTTCGAAATGTTTTTCAACGGCCAACGTAAGAAAAAAATATTTTTAAAGTTATATAGATGCGTAGGAAAATCTAATTATCAGATTGACATATTTACTGATTCCGACTTTCAATGAAAATTTTGACATCGTTCTCTTTTTTGTTTCTATTTTGTACGAATACATAATTATGTTAAAAAACATGAAGATTAATTGTCTTTTATCTAAAATTTCAACAGTTCCTGGAGGAACCTGGACAAAGTTCATAAAGGAATGGACAAATTTCACAGAAGAAAATTCATCGTACCCTCTACTGAACATCTGCTATGAAGATATGAAAAAGGTGATGTACATTATTTTATATTAGCACCAAAAATAGAGTATATAATGGTTTTGTAAGATGTATAAAAAAGGACATTCTTTCTGGATATCGTAAAAATCGATTTTCCAATCCTCAGAAGATAATTGTAATTGCTAGGGCTAAAGAAATATCAATTTAAAAAAATGAGGTAATGATTGATATATTTATCAAGATTTTTAAGTTTGAGTGCATAATCTTATATTTTAGGATTTAAGAGGTTACGTTAAAAGAATTTCGACGTTTCTGGAATTGGACTCCAGTGAAGAGCTGATAAATGAAATCGCCCAAAAATGCCAATTCCAGACAATGGCCAAGTTTAAGAACGATCATGTCCCTGAAGACATGAAGAAAGTAACAGATGTGAATGATAAGCATGTTCTCTACAGAAAAGGTATACATTTCTGCCTTCTTTTACCACGCATATGCAAGTTTTATATAATATATAATATCCCTTTAGTTATCAACCAAACCTATTTATCTATGTTGCTAATTCTAACAGGACAAAATAAGATTGCATAACAAAAGAAAAAGAAAGATTAGCATTTTATCGATTTTTTTTTATAAATGTTTTTTCAATGCCTATATGTTGCTTAAATATTTATAACAACATTATGCTTTTACAGTCGTGTATTTTTTAATGTATCATGAAATTAGAATAGTAATTCATGATTTCAGGTGAAGCTGGAGATTGGAAAAATTGGCTGAAGGTCGCCCAAAGCGAGGCATTTGATGCAAATGTTAAAGCAGCTAATATTCCTTTGGATATCAAGTACATGTGAAGGACACAAAATGAAGATACATTCGCTTTATCTGAAAAATTAAAGGAAAATCAAACACTATAAAGTATCTGAATTCTTGTTAATTCTTATGGAGTGGAATCTCGGGAAAAAAATCATTTTACGGTTTACTAATACAATGAAATAAATAAGAAATGTATTAAAAATATAAATATTCAAATAAATGTTAATAAAACAATTCATGAATATATTCTTTTCAATGAATTAACATGATATTGTGGTATTAATGATATGTGAGTGAGGGATTACATGTACATGCCACAGGTGCTTGAGGACAGGACCCCCCCCCCCCCCCCCCCCCCCCC
>PRKT01000003.1:1509240-1544464 GCA_003671525.1 Saccostrea glomerata | reverse complement strand
GGAGGGGGGGGGTCCTGTCCTCAAGCACCTGTGCTATAATAAGATATAAATTGCATATATCAAAAACGCACTTATAAAGTGTGTCAAAGCATTGGAGTCCTTAATGAATGATGAACGTTAAGAATGGAGCCTGTGCTCATTTACAAAGTTCAGATGCTAATTGTGAAAATGTTAAACGATAAAATTCATCAGAACCTATTTATACAGTAACCTAGTTTAAGTCTTGCTTAGTTTGGTTCGTACCAGTTATGATTTTGTACAAGTCAGGTCTCCCATCTGAAGCCTTGTTAAATAAATTAATGGAACGTCTCTAGGTTTTACATTTTCATAGAACGGACAAATACGAGTTTGTAAATGAAAAAATGGAACACATACAACATGGAAATTTTCATCGTTATGTACGAAGGTTTTGACCTGCTTTGTGGTTTGATTTTTGTCATTTTAAAATTCAAATAAGATTGAAATAGATTCTAGATATTTTAAAAAATTCTTAATGCATTTCAGTTAAATTTATTGTTAAATATTGCTACCAAATTTTGATACGATATAACGTTGAGTTAAAAAAGGTATAACAGTAGTCCACGAACTTTTCGAACAGCTCTCGTATTTAAAATTAAATTTGAACAGAAAAGCCTTAAAATGAATGTTTTCTTAGGTCATTTCCCTTACATATTCGAAAACAGTTTCTACAACAGTCACCCACTTTCATTTTCAAATACGTTGTGTAAAATCCTTTAAAAAATCACATTCCTCAAACTCTTTGTGGGCGACGTATGCATTCTATATTATCTGAAAGTATATTCCACTGAAAATTGATGACTTCTTCAACTTTGAAAGAAAATATCGGTACTTGTACAAGTCAATGAAAACACAATTAGCACTTAGGGAGTCATAAGAGAAAAAAAAACAATCTGTGTATTCTTGCTGCATGGAATTGGTATGATTCATAAAGAATGAATTTTGATTTTTTTTTTTACATCAATTCCATATTTCAGAAAAATACATGGTAAAATTTTTATTGAAACTGTATCTTGTTCTTTAGTAAATTTCAACTAAGAATCATTTTGTAGAATAAAAAAACATACATCAGACATACATCCTCTTAAAACGTATCTGTTCCAATTCTCCAGAAAAACCTGCAGACTATTGAGGAAAATAAATGAAAGCTGATGGTTTATTAATCTTAGAAACATTTGCTTATCCAGTCTTTAAGGAACTTCTTTACTTGTGTTAGTTATGCTGCGTGTATCATTATTTCTTTTTGTAAAATACAGGAAATTTTGTTTTTAGAAAGGAAGCATGTCTTAGCAATACTTGAATTCGGTAATGTACATGCACGAAAGATCCGACCAATCTCGTATAAACAAAAACTATAGGAAATTTAAGAGTTAAAAAACATGAAGATTTGGCGTTTTGGTTTCATTGTTCATTAAAGAATATTGCACTTATATTATATACAGAGTGACTGTGTGGTTTTGACAGCTTATGAAATCATTTGGCCTAATTGCCGGAGAAAAAAATGCTTCTAGAATATAAGCAATGGTTGACAAAATAGAACGATTGGAATTGTATATAAAAAAAAACAACCCATCTTCTATAACATTATCAATTAACTTTTGGTGAAAATTGTAAAAGGGAGCTGAGCAAAGGTAAGAGATTTGTCATGTAGATAAATGTTATATAGGTTATACAATATATATTTTTTCAGACAGAAAATGCGTTTTGAATATCTTATTTTAAATCTAAATATTATATGAAGTCGATAATAATTTATCCAAACATGGAAAAACCTGGACATTTCTATTATGAAACCTTTTCTAGACGTCCAAAACTTAAAGGGAATGTTTATGGAGAATTCAAAAGCAATCTTTAAGGAACTTCTTTACTTGTGTTAGTTATGCTGCATATCTTCCTGTACTCTCTCAGTGTTATTCTTGGCAATCAATATGTAAAAAGTAAATAAGCTCCATATGGTAACGAAGGAAATGTTTCCGCTATTTAAATGTTAAACGATTTCTAACTGCTCTTTAAAAGAAAAAATTGTTATAATTTGTAAAATGTGACATCACAGCAATTCTTTTAAAAAAGTATATTTAATAATCTGCCGATAAACACATCGCAAATCGTATTTAAGTTCTAACTGGAAAAAAATAATCAGGCCTCGGTATCCAAATATTTGGATATATTCTATCCTAGCAGATAACATCATAGGCAGTTTAATGTGGATGACACGGAAAAATCAATCAACTTTTAATGGGCTGTTCAGTACACAAAAGTCGACAAGACGAGGCGTATGAGTGCCGCATAATGTGTTTTTATTAAATAGTCAGTAATTTCAACTATGTATGGGATTTTGAAATTTAATTCCAACCTAAAAATAGGTTTTTTCAACTACAGATTTTGTATTTCCAACATTAAAGTCTTATACGAATCACTGTGACATTTTAATTTTCTAGTTTAATAGTATACCTAAAATAACTATCGTATCGTTTATGCACTAAGGTACAGATGTGCTCCTGAAATAGTTTTAAGGTTTCTTGTAGTTGCCTAAGGAACCAGACTATACACAGTCTTGGTTGAGAGATTGATGCTAGAATTAAATTTCAATTTGATCTCTAGTTTCCTACTGTCGTCGATTCAGGAACAGCATGATGAAGTATTATGTCAGTAGAAACTTCTCCCTAAAGTTTGTCTGCTTAAGTTAATAAATTATAGATTGTTGATTGAGATATTGTGGCGTTTTATTTATTTGTCATCTGTTTATTTGACCTCGTATATAACAGTTTAATTCCTGCCGTCTCTCGAAATTTTTTAAATCGGGAAATTTAAAATCAATCAGTGACGGAAAAGTCTCAAAGGTTTCCATTATTTTGTGGTTCAGAGATAATTTCTGATCGTTTTGCGCCACAATGTCACTTGAGAATTGCCGCCTACGAATTTTAAATTTGTGATTAACAGAGCACCATAATGCCAGAGATTGACTACACATTTTTGTAAACGGGTATGTAGGACATTGCAGTACGTTTGGTCATAAAAATTTAACGATATAGTAACGACAAATAAATGGTTTATATGTACATTATTTCAAGATAATAAATATATATAGAATGTATGTAAATGTATTAGTAATGACAACATAACCCCTAATGACAATGACATTACATTTATGTCTTTTTGACCTTTATGTTGCTTTATTAATTGTATGGTGATAATTGTATTTAGAGGAACTGAGATTTAATAAAAATCTTAATTGCAAGTGGTTTTCCAGAGTATACCTCTACCTTCCATTCCAGGGATCACAACTATTCGAAATTATATTTCAATTTCAAATACTTTTTACTTTTCCACACAACCAAAATGAATTTGAATAACCATCCTTTCAATGGATGCCGAATTTTTACAAACAAAATAAAAAGTAAGATAAATATTGAAAGTACAGTAAATAAATGTTCAGGAATACTGTACAACAATGCATTCGTGGAGTGGTATAAATAATATGTAGTTATTTCAAGGATACTTTAAAAATTTTGAAATCATAATATGTACCAAAATCAATAAATACATTACGTTCAAGTTTTCAACTGTATATACACAATTCCCCGCAATAAATTATTAGAACGGGTTTCTTGATATCATTGTCGACAGCTTTTTCAATAACAATGGAAATCATAAATTTACTTAACTTGTAATTTCTACAATGTTTATATGGTCTATTTTTACTTCATGTGATATTTCTATAGTTCAAGCACCACAGGCAATTGTTTCGCTTCAAGCTCATACATAGGCGTAGGAAGGAAATTGAAAAGAGGGGGAGGCTTTACCAACAACAAAGGTAAAACCCAATTTTCAATGCCTATATAATATATATCTTTGCAAAAAAAGTAGGGGGACTATCACCTAAAACTAGGACCGTATGTACGTAGAAAGGATACATAAGATTCCGGTTGGAGTTATGTATGGGGCGCCGTTTTGGTATTTACTGGCAAAAAGTGGAAAAAGCAACCATTTTTCAAAGTCACGGTATACAAGTATACTTATAAGTGCTATGAAATGGCGAAATTATTTATAACTCTATATACATATTAAAATCCAGTGCTTGAAAAGAGAGTAAAATGCCTTGACAATAAGATTTAAATAATTAATACAATATTCATGTTTACTCTTTCTACGTATAACACGATTTTTAATTCAAGATAAAAACCACATAAACATAATACAACATGTATACGTTTTTTTTTAATTGACAAAAATCATTAGAATTAAACTATTAAGTAAAAATAATACATACTTGTTAATGTGTTATGGAAGTATATATATGGAAGTATATACATTTAACAACTTGCTGACAAATTCAGACAGTAAAACAGGTCGAAAAATATGCGCAAATTCAATCAAAATATTAGGAAAACTATTGCACAGAATTAAATCTTTAATTCAAATTAAATTCAATCTTTATCACATTTTTCCCGATTAGACTTTTTTTGAACTATGGAGAGAACAAACAGTTATCAAAATCAAAAGACCACTGACACATGTTGTAGAATTGTATCTATTGCCTTTTAGTAATTATAATTTGTTTATTTCTCATAATGTACATTTGAATAGCTCGTGTTTTTCTATTGAAAGAGTTCAAATTCTGCTTGATGACTGTAAAATTATGTTTGCTAATAAAGGGGCAAAGTCTGATTCGATATATTGTTGTCACGGTCCTCAAAAACATAGATATTATCAATCAGAAACGTTTCGGTTTTCTTGCAAACAAAATAATTTTACACTTTAACAATGACAAGGCTACTAGGATTTTCATTGACTTTATTGTTGGGGAACGGGGAACGGATTCAAATTAAAGCGCTTATGGTAAAATGAAGCATATTTACTGTTTTAAGGCAGAGTTTCTCACAAAATTGATCAAATTAAACAAAACTAAGAAAAACCTCTTTGAAAATTTAAATTACAATTTTACAACGAAATTTTCCACTGATAGGTAGATTGAAGTCCTTTGACGTTACGATAAACTATTAAAAGTTCTTAAAGTAGGAATCATAAGATGCTATAAATGAAAAAGTATCGAAGGAAAGCTCTTAAAATTTTAAAGATAGAAATTTCAGATTCTCTCAATCAATTATAAAACAAAAGAAAATTTTATTAATTTTGAGATGACAACCCCCCACCCTCCCTCCCCCACCGGAAAATAAAATGGTAGAATTTTGTGTGATTTGTTACATATCATGTACAATATAGCATTACTCATCATTAATATTATAAATCGGGAAAAAGTTTATTGTAGTATTTGTATAATTTGCTTTAAAGTGCAAACTATTGTCACTTTCCTATATAATCCTATAGTTAACGCACCTGTATTGTGAGACATTCTCTGGAAATACCTGGAGGGTAGATTTTCCGCAAACTTGGCATATACACTGAAGCCAATGTATGTTGCGTATGGAATAAAATTAGTTTCTCTATGATAGATTTCACACAATAAAACCCCAGTTGGTTCCCTTAACTGCTGACGTTAAGATTTTTCATTGGCTTTAGATTAAGTTAACTATACAAGACCAATAACAATGGATACTTTTAATGTTAATACGAATATTAATATAATTGTGTTAATATCTTGGATTAAATTAACTGCTGATGACATCAAAGTGAAATATATGTAGATAACAGACAGTCTTTAAACTTGTACATTTAAAGCAGCAGAGCAAACACGGACGTATAAAAATCATTGGTGGGATCAAGTGCCATGGAGGAGTAAGCATCCCCTGCAAAACGGTCACACCCGCTGTGTGTTCTTTGTCAAGATTGCGAAATGAAGGGAAACAAATTTTATAAAGTTTAATGTGTACATACTGGAATGAAAATTAGTTTAATTTTTTAAAAGAATCCATTAATTGCTTGACAAAAGAATGTATTTGCAAGTGCATTGTATCGGACACAGAACTTGCGAAAAGAGGATATTAAACAAGGCAATTGATATATTCGTGTTTCATATAATCATTTTATCAATTAGTAACCTGTCTTTTTTTTTCTAAGCAAAGCATGCTCTACAGTTTCACGTTAACTGTTAGATTTTAACATTTTTATGGAGGTGGAAATATGACATTGCTTCATCAGAAATGAAAATTGGAGATTGAAAAGTTGAATCAATCTCGCTTATCATAAAGCGTTGTTGTACATGTAAGGTTAAATTTACGGCTTTTTCTTGTCAAGTATTCAGATATTTTATAGCTTTGTAAAAGTATGTGGTATCATTCATATCTAGCTCTCTGGAATATACAGTATCGACATACGAATGGAAATCATTAGACGTGAAAAGAAGATTGACTACGGATTTTCCGGTATTTCCCGATCATGACAAAGATGCACTGGGCGAGTGTGACCGGTCGGCAGAGGATCCTCTGCTCTTCCATGGCATCTGATCCCACCTCTGATGTTTTAGAGGTCCGTGTTTGCTCTGCCCTATTTTATACTGTTTAATGGACTTTTGATCTTTTTTTCTCCTTTATTAAAACATGGTACATGAATAATTCAATGAACAGAAAAGCATAATACATTCAAACATAGCAAATTGTAAAACAAAATCACAAATAATTGACTACTTCCAGATAACAATTATCATTAATTACATGTACTTTCCTTAGAATCAGGTTTTGTAAACAAAGACAATTTTTTTTATCTTATTTCGAAACACTTCTATATACATGTTTTCTTTTTCAAATCTACATTTCATTTTTAATTATATCTATAAACGGTAGAACAAATGAATGACTATTATTCAATCTCGTTGTTTTTTAATTGATTCCATTCTAAAAGCCAAGTACCAGTATTTTCCATGTGATTTCAAATCCCTCAAATAAATTATTTTTTTTCCATATATTTTCGCAAAGTTTACACTTGTACAGGAGATATTCAGTGTATTTTACAATCATACAATATTCACAAAAAGGTTCTACATCTTTTTTCCATTTACTTACATTTAAATTACCATTCAATATGCAATTCAGTAATTTACAATCTAATTCAGCAAAATTATTTCATACATATACTTAGCTTTAGTTAGATATACATTTTTCAAGACATATTTGTAACTAATACCCCATTCATACGACGAAAATTAGCTTATGTGTGCAAATTTACATATAAGTAAATCTACACACGTAAGTAAAGGTTAATTTGATATGCGTTCAGAATAGATTTATTTACCGATAGTAAATCCTCATATTTTTATATAAAATAAGGAGAAGGACAGCTTCGGAAATGTGAATTTTTATAGAAAAGGTTAATTTCCATACTGTTTGGGTAAAAGAAAAACTTTAGAATGTTCCTTATAGACTAGAGTGGAAATCCGATCTACTTTATTGGTACTTGTACGAAAGAAAAGGAACTTAATGATTTTAAGGACAAAGAATGGTATAAGAATTTACGCACAAAGAAGGAAAAATTATTAAAATTGGTGTCTAATGTTGGATATTGTTTTGATCTCGGTCCTAAAGACTAGTGGTTAGCATCTTCAGCAGAAATAGGACGATTGGAATCTTTTTGACGTTGGGAAATCTACAGTACATCAAGTGTGTGAGGCCATTATAAAATAGCCTCTTGAATATGAAGGACATGATGGATATGGTGTATATAGAGTTATAAATAATTTCGCCATTTCATAGCACTTATAAGTATACTTGTATACCGTGACTTTGAAAAATGGTTGCTTTTTCTAATTTTAAACTCTTTAAGGATAGTAGGACAAAACAGTCAATCAAAAAGGAGCCTGATTTAATGTTTTGGAAATCGATATTTAAATAACGACTGAGTGCAATTCTATCGTGACTTTCGTATATATTCCCCATCTCTTGATTTCTTTCTGTTAACAAATTAAAAAGATACCGCATGTAAATCAAGCTTCAAATACCATTAAATTACTTTCTGGTATTTTAACTTAGTAAGGACCTACGCTTTCGTTGATTTGAGCAAGCCTTTTCTCTTTACGAAAACGTAAAATAGTCATTTAGATGAACTTAATATAAAGTCCTCCTCATAAAAACTGCTGACCGATCTAATCATAAAGGGCCAAGACCTTAAAGTAGAACTGAATTAAAAGAACAAACTGTTATCATTTAGATGCATAAATAGAAAGACCTTTTATACGCAAATATGAAGGTGTGAAGTCACGTCTAATATAAGTATAGTATTAATAGTGCATTCTGCTTGATATTTGGGGAGAATAAGCTAGTTATTTCTGACATACATTAACATACATTTACTAAAAACATTCAAATGTTTCAAATATCATTAATGTTAATTTCGGCAATTTTATCATGGAAAACTGGTGGACAGTCCTTTTTTCTGTGAACTACCTTAAATCTTTTGATTTCAGTTAGAATTCTGAAGAGCCAAATAGTCAAGCAAACTGTACTCTTAATAATAATTGGAAAGTTTAAATTGTATCAAACCTAACTTTAAAATTCGATCTGTTTCTATGTTCCGATAAAGCAGAGTTTTATTCAAGAAAAAAAAGATGTACACGAGAAGACTAAAATTCTTTCCATGACCTTCAACTCGATATTCAGATATGTCGACGACATTTTATGGATTAATTCCAGTTAAATTGACACCACAGGGTCTGCTAGATCTGTTTCTTATTTGAATGGTACATTATTACTGATTATACTAGACAAACAAAATTTTATGACAAATTAAAATGGCTTTAGCGTTTTCATCGTTAACGTTCCTTGTATTGTAAAAAAAAGAGGCTATTAACTACTTATGGTGTTTACGTCTTCCAACTTATTCGCAACTCTAGTGCATACACTGAGTGCGACCTCATTTGAAAGAGATGTACAGAGTTCCTTCATATTTGATAAGATATCAACAACTTAGAATTGAAAGTCAAGGGGTTTCCTAGGAAACTATAATAGAAACTTTGATCCAGTGTCAAAGTAGGCGTTGATATGAAAAAAAGACAATTACTGCTAAATTGCAGTTAATGTACTAGGTCTAAGGAAGGTCTTTACCAGCATACGGTGATGTCGTTTTGGGGCGGCGCTCGTGTAATTTAAATTTTTTCAAATCTGAATTAACAATTTCATTTACTAATAAATTGGAAATATGAGAATCGTGAGCTCTGCCAGTTATGCAAATTAGCCTACGTTTCCCACTATCGTCGATGCCCTGGCATATCCAACAAGTAAAATCACAAAGCATGATCGTTTGATATTTGCAAAGGTGACTAAATAGAACGACCAACGTTAAAAGCGCCGCAGTAGTATATACAAAATAGGGCAAACTTTAATGGATAGATAAAGCAAGGTAAGAAAATTCCCATCAAGAGTCTTCTTAATGAATTATAGAGTTTTTGTCATTTCTATCTTCAAAGTATATCATAATTATTTTAACCTATGAATTTGTTATCATGAAAGGATTTGAATTATCTACCATGACATAGAAATAAGTCATGTAACGAAATGCAGTGTACATTGTGAAAACTAACGAGACCTAAATAACATTTTAAGTGTGATTTATATTATCATTTTAACTAGCAATGTGACAGTTTGCTTGATGGGGCGTGCTAAAATTTTGCGTGCTTATTATCAATTTACTCATCGAATGGATGTTTGAATCAACATTTATTTGTATATAAAACTCAAAATACAACAAAACCCTGATATGACTGGCCAGTCACATTGAATGATTGTTCACCAGTACGGCATATGTAGTCAGCAGCAACACTTGGTCAATCAAAGCTCGTTTTCTGTCCTTAAACAGCATGCATTATATTTGTTGTGATTTGACCCGATGGGGTTTTAAATACGTATAAGAAGAATTGATTTAGTAAGTCTATACTACATGCATGTAGCTTTCACTATCATCATTACAGGAAGTAAATCTTGCTTTGTCCATCCACATATAATTGTTGTTTACTGCCCACTTGTAAACAATACTTCAATACGATTGGTCAGTATTGTCCGTGGTATTGCTTGGGTCTTAGTTTCATATTCGAAATATTTTTGATTCCATTGAAATCAAACATCCAATTGAGAAGTAAAATGATGACCAGCATACAAAATTTCAGCACGCCCTATCAAGGAAATTGTCGCCCTGTTAGTAAAACGATAATAACTGTATCAAATTGTGTATTGGTGAGATTTACAACCCAAGCAGTCCACCATTTTATTTCACTTTGACACATTTTTTCCCATGTAGTCTAGCTACGTTGTCATTTAGCCAAGATAAGTCATAGAATAATAGAAATATCGATATATATGTCGTGAGTAAAGCCTAAAAATTATCACTTGATCCAGATTGTCATTTTTCGAAAGATAACAGTCAAGAAGGAAATTTATATACCTTCATTAACCTTGACAGATATATAACGTAGTACTTCACGGGAAGTTGGCACGGGATTAATTTTTTTCGGGGCTGTTTTTTTCTACGTTGAAAAAAAGACATTAATTTTTGCGCGGAATCATCTTTCAATGCTATTTCCATCTCTTACCTTGATTTCTTTGAAAATGACCCTGTTGAATATATTTTTAATCATTGAAATCAGTGACGTAGCATCGTTTTTGAAAGGGGGCAGCCAGAGAATTTTTTTTACATATATACCTGAAAAAGTTGACAAGCTAAAAAATAATAATGCATTTGTACTATGTAATTATTAGAGCCCCGCCCTAACATTGGAACCCCTGACGCAGGGGCCTTGGAATTCACACTTTACACCCTTCCTCACCATACATGTAACTATGTATATAATTTATTTACTTATTTACCAAGGAGCAGAGGAGAAGATTTAAAAAAAAATGTTTTTACTATATATTAAAAAGACCCCACTCAAGAACCAAAACTCCTGACCTTGGGCTAGGAATTTCACAATTTTGGTAGAGGACTTCATGCTTATTACAAACATAGAACAGTTCGACTGCTTGATTTCCAGGAGAAGATTCTTAAAGATTGTATTAATTTTAGTAGTTTTAGTCCCATCCCTTAGTTCATAGGGGGGCAGGGACCATGAAATTAACAATTTTGCCCCCCCCCTTCACCTATAAATGCTATCTGCTAAAATAGGTTGAAATTGGTTGAGCGGTTTCAGAGAAGAAGCTAAAAATGTTCAAATGCACGACGGACGACGACGAACAAACACAGTACGCAACAGGTCACCTGAATGACTCCGGTTACCTAATAATAAAAAAGGTCTAGAATCAAAGTACCGGTATTTATGTACAATAAATTATGTGAAATTCACTTTCATGTACATTCATTTGTTAATCAATACACAATTTTACTGTTTTGGATGACAGAATTTGTCATGACAACCTTACTAAATGTGCCTTTTCTTTATCTGATTTTTTCTTAAATTTTTAAACGTGAATTGAATGTATGAAAATTTAATGTGATTTTGTGATTATATAGATCCCATAAGTATAAATTAGTTTCCTGTCCATAAAGTTTAAATCATGTATATTACATGTAAAAGATATATGGCATATATAAAAAGGATCTCCCATGGTAAACTTTCGGAAATAATTTTTATCCAACGAGTTGTTTTTTTTCTATCCCCGGGCCTTGGAGAGGGGATAAAAACATAACGAGTTGGATAAAAATCATTTTTAGAATTGGCCTTTTTTCCTTCAGCATGAATCAGAAAGAAATCAAAGATCCAAGTGGGAAAGTGGTGCTGCAAGCAGTGGAATATGATGGAATACTATTTCCAATCGAATTTGCCGGTAATTTGGAGGAAAAATTTCAGCAACTGAACAGCATGTCATTTAGAGATAATGATGTATGTGTTATATCATTTCCAAAATCTGGTAAGTGTTGACATGTGCTCTAGCGTATGAAATCAATCCCTTGCAGGTGATGACCGTTCATTGCTTAAACGTAGGGGAAGATCAGGATTAAAAATTGATTTCATCGCGATTTTCATAATGCATTGTTGTTAGGTTATCATATGCGTCTTTCTCGAATTAAATATCCAAACACAAAAACAAGGAAACAACGGAAAGAGGTGTCAGACTCAATGGCATCTTTAATTTCAAACACACTTGTATGTATTGATTGATTGATTGTATATTGTTTAACGTCCCTCTCGAGAATATTTTACTCATATGAAGAAGTATAAATCTTGAGTACATATGAACGGAAGTAAATATTGTTAATTGATACGTACGTTTTCGATTTGCCTAATGTCGGTTGTATAAATTTTTCTTCAGCTCATTCTTAAGATAATTAAAAAAGTCCTTTCCATTATGTTTTCAAAAAATAGGTCTACAAGTACAGGGCGCATATGGTACGGACAATTTAGAGGGATTGTTAAAAGACATGGTTATAAAAATCGTATAGATTTGGTCAATTTGGTCAATTTGAATATGCGTATCTAAATAATTTTAATTTTAGAGAACTTGTTCAAAAAAATTTGACGCTTTTTAATAGAATAAAGAAGCAAACGAGCAATTTAAATGCCACTTAATTTACGGGCTCCATTTTTATTGAAAAGTCTTGTCAAACATTCAAAAAGCCTATACTTTAATTTGTCATGGAGTATGGTTGTATGAAGTGTTGAAAAGTCGTCCTAGCAAGGTTCAAGTTTTGATTTTAGTAAAGGTTTCAAATTTTCTAAAGGTTCCACATTTTTATCTATGCATATCTCTTCTCAGTTTAATCATTTTTGAACAGTGCTCCATTAAATTTTTCCTCCACTGTTACCAGATTAATTGTAATAAGGAGTAGGGGTTTTACTGAAACACATTAAACATATTTGTTTGTAAGGATTTTTATGAATTCCTGAACACATTGATGACCATTAATTATCATTTATACTATAAAAACTACTGATATACATTCATTGTAATATTGTACCGGAAAAGAGATAAACAAGAATACAAACATGTTTCTCTCTATTATACAAAAAATGATGTCAAGGCAATAGAAAGCTGTGTTCGATGTAATCATCTTGATAATTACCTTTGTTGATCATATCAAAAGGAATATTTGATAATAGTTGCCGCGTAATAACCACATGAAGTAATTATTCGTTCATTCACAATTTGTACATTAAATAACGATCTTTTTTACTATTCCTTTCCTGTCAATACATTTAATAACGAATCTATAATTACAAGTATTGCGAGAGTTGTTTTCATCTAAAATATTCAATGATGTATTAAGGTGTGCAGGAAAAATTTCCTATCTACAAAACTTTTTTTTATTTCGTAATTTTCTTATTTTTATGTTAAGTTGCAATAGACATTGGTTATAATTCATGGAATAAAAGGAGTTTGAAAACGTGAAAAAAAATGTTAAAGATTACTTGATTTCACAGTGAAAAAGGTATTATCAGATTTCAAATTGTAAGTCATAAATATCTAAATAGTCTGTATTCTTTGTTAATGGTAACAAACTATACGTAGTAAAACTGTTTCTTATAATAATTAGAAAAAATTAGAAAATGTAAGTAGCTTTAACGTTGATATTGAATATATTTATATTTTCAGAATTGCGATATATATATATATATATATATATATATATATATATATATATATATATATATATATATATATTAGAAAAAAAAAGAAAACATGAAAATCCTCAGTTAAGCTTAAATGGGGATTTTTGTGTTTTATTTTTATTTTTTCTAATATTATTATCCGATTACTGAGACATTATATATATATTTTTTTTTCTTCTAAATATTGTTTTTCATTATCAAAATAAGGAGTACACGGCGGGTGTGACCGGTCCCTAAGGGATTCTCCCTCCTCCAAAGCACCTGATCCCACTTCTGTTGTTTTAGAGGTCCCTGTTTGCTCTGCTCCTATTTTGTATCGCTGAATGGATTTTTGAGTTTGAATAAGTTTTTTTTTCCACTTCTAAATTATGAAACACAGAAGGATAGATGGTTTTCATACTGCAATTCAATCTTTAAATACGCGGCTTTAACATGGATCTGATACATTTACCATTCTGACAAGGTTTCAACGTCTTCTTTTTCATATCTGGTCCATCGTCTGGTGTAATTTTCAACAGAATTCATAATATTTATGAAATTCCGACTCCAGTTGAAGGATCGGGGTTCCCTATATTGAGGACCTTTTAAAATAAGTAGCGAGACGCATATTTCGCTTAAATTTCTACTTATACGGTATACACTTCTGAACGCATCTTATTAATGTAGGATATAGTTTGCACTATGCGAGTGTGAAAATGGAATTGCACTCATAGCAGAAGAAGTTCCGCCTATAGTCCCGTGAACGCAATTGTAGACTGCGGGTTCATAGTGTGAGAAAGCAGAGGGAATGCAAATATACATTGTAATGGACTGTTTGCGCTTGTATAGATCAGATAAAATAGACTACTAGTATATACATGTGTAATAATGTTTATTATCAATATAGTTATACTAACAACAACCCAATAATAGGCCATATTGGCTAAAAATGTGAATGAAATAAAAACGAGTTTATGAACGTATACTGCCGACTTGAAACGTAATTGTTGGAATCCTTGTCAAACCCAGTTATCTTTCATGAGCCTGCTTTTGTTAATAAACCGATCGTATGTAGGCAAGCTATTAAGCGTCGGATAGGATGGAGGATCTTAACCCATAGCGGGATTCGATAGCGGGATTTTTAAATCAAAGTATATGAAATATATTTATAAGAATCTGGGTATCCCTTATTAACGGTTCACTTGGATTAAAATCGAGACAATATAGGCAGGAATTTAGCAAATGTTCAATACGTCGTCGAGATATTAAAGTGTCTATCCAGCGTTTTTGACTTCTCGCACATATATTTTTGTTAAGAAGTATTCTTCATCTAAATACAGATAATACAAGTAGGTCTGAAAATTAGAATTATAGGGCGCAATGATAAAATAAATTGCACTGCAGTTCTTTGATACAGAATAAACTCATGTAATATGTATTCTTTATTCGTGCATATAATATTTTTTCAAATTTATTCTATGAGACTGCAAGTTGTTTGGGTAATCCTCCTCAGACCCTCCAGGCTTGTATCAGGTGTATTTTATGTCCAGAGGAATATTAGCTGCCTTCACGGCTGAATCTAGGACCTCACTCTGAGCAACCTTCAACCAATTCTTCCAATCCTCCACTTCACCTGCATTAAATTAAAAATCTTTAATTCTTTTTAAAGTCGCTTTGGTTACTAGATGAACTTATTAAGGGACATAGGCACAGTTTCAGCTGAAAATTTCAAATCTGATGTTCCTTTTTTTAATGTTTACAAATATTTAAGTAAGTTAATTCTAACGATTATCAAATGTTTAAATTTCAGTTGCTGAGATACAAGACAGATTTAGAGCTCCTATTTTTTTTATGTAAACATGACATGTTTTTGTTTACATATTGTAAATATACATGTACTAATATATGTTTGATCAAAGCATTTTTTTCAATTAAATTAAAAGTTAATTCTAAATACGACTAGACAGTTTCTTGTGATTTGCTCCTTTTGTTATAGATATTATATTTTCTACATTTAATCAAAAACAAGGCACGAGACTTGTTTACATTATGAAGAATTTTGAGATTTGTTTCTCCTTTGTAAATCAACAATTGATGTTAAAATTGTTGTTGATCATTAGAATTACCTGAGCAAGGATTTGTAAACATTATAATGAGTTTTATGAATAAATTAGTTGAATCTGTGTCTATATTCCTTTAAACAACCCGAGAATTTCAATAAGGACATGCATATTCATCAAGAACATATATCTAAAAACGAAAATATAATATAAAAATTATCATACACGATACTGTAGATTTCTCCTTTTTCACGAGTATTTATTATCGAAAAAGGGCTCTTCAACGTCAAAAATAACATTTCGCAAATGGACGTTTGATTATGAGATTTACATGGATTTCAGAGTTATGAAAATAAAAGTGAGTTTAAATTCATTCATTTCGCCGTTAATGCATTTTGCGATAATTAGAATTAATTAAATGCTTTATTTGAGAATCTACAGTATATTATGTCAATGGTTAAAAATGGCGAAAACAAATTGACAAAAGCAAATACATCTGCCTGTTTCATCCATATTATGGGTTGATTGAGTTGTCTACGCCAAGGTCTCCGTATTAAACGTATGATAAGATATAATAATGATAAAAGGATTTTTGATTGGAAAGTTATCTTTCTTTTCAAAGATTAGGTTCCCCTTAATCTGTTAACAAATTAGGATCTACTGTTGATGTTCGCCTATTTTATATACAGCTATCAAACAAATCTTGGACTTAAAACCGTACATTACGTCACCTGTAACCGTACATTAAGTTGACAGAATTCTCAATTCTTAACTTAATCTACAGGGTTTTTTTGTCAACTTTATATAGTTACAAGTAACTTAATGTACAGGTTTTAAATTTTGAAAACAACACATATAATGCAAAATATTTTCTGAACTTCATTTGTAAAGAAAACAGACAAAATTTTTTTTTAATTTAATACATATTTATGCATAAATATCAAACATTTGTATGAAAAGATCAACAGTATATCATCTTCAGTAATGACAAATCCAATGCAAAAAGGGCACATATGTTTTATCCTGATGCATAATAATTTTAGAACAACCACATCCAGAATTTTCTTAATTAATAAACAAACTTCTCATCCTCTTCTCTTCACAACATTTGTAAATGAATGCTAGACAAGATAGATCCATTCAATGAATGTTTGAAAATATACCCAACAGCAATTTAAATTTTAAAAGAAAAGGGCATATTTCCTGATGAAATGATAATCTCACTAGATACACTGCATGTGGAATCATTTTTGGGACAGGGATCACAAATTTTCATCTTTTTCATACATTTGCCACCATCTTAATCCCCGATATTTCCATGAATTTTTTCATTTACTTTCTGGTATCATTCATTGTTTGTCCAATTGTAAGATCAAACTGTAATAGATTTGTTACCTGTTTTTTCCTCTTATTAGCTTTTCTTCAAAATCAGCTTCATACAAGCTTCATACAAGTGGGTTGCCGCTGTTGTTCTCAAAGAATGTTTCGTATACTATCCCTTAAATTTTGATTGTTCACAATGATCTTCGATATTTTTTGTAAAAATCTTAACACTGACTTTAGAATCTGCATACCTACAGGCTTCTGCTTGTCCCTACTTTTTTAGAATATTTTCCACCCTTTGGCCTATACTTTGAAGAAATGTGTTTCTCCATCAGACGAGGACATCTTCACTCATGAAGCTTTACATGGGAAGTAGTTAGAAATCCTGTGAGGTATCATCTAATTCCATTAAGTTAAACAATACGGTTATTGTTTTCACCCCCACTCTCTGGACAATCAAGTGTGTTATGTAATCATAGCAAATACATAACCATTACCTGGGATAGTTTATTACGTCAACAATAGAGAAAATGTTTAAAGTAGGAAAAAGTCCTCAAACTGTCCATTTTGTGAGAGAAAAAACTATTGATTTCTTTCACAGAGTGGACAGTTTGAGGATTTTTTCCTACTCAAAACATTTTCTCTACTGTTAATATTTCTGTTTAAACACCTTTTCTGTCAAGTGCAATTTAAAAATTGTCTTTACTTAGCGTATCGAATCAACTGAGAGAAATAACCAAATATGCAGGTAATACAGGTTTATTGCTTCATACGGAAGATAAATTGACAAAAGAAAAGTTAAAGATATCATGTCTAGCAAAATGTTTATTGTTAGGCTCCAATAAAGGTCATTTTTTAGTAAAATATCTAAATATAAGACAGGTGTGTCAGACTCTGTGGTATATTTTATTATAAGCTCACTTGGGAATTACGAGTTGATATTTGAAAGTAACCATTTTTAATTGATAAAACGTCATCTAATCTTAAGTCGAGTTTAAGGCCAAAGTTTGTTTTTCTTCATCTCATGCAAACGATTTTAAACAAATACTTCAAATTTAGGGCGATATTGGTATCCTTTGATATTGATAGTTGGAAGACGTTAAAAAATGTAAACTTCATACACATTCATAGAAAGAGTCCTATGAGACATAATTGATACTCATGTAAATTCTGAGGCACCTAAAATTGCAAAAATTACATTGTCTTTAGATATTGTCAATCAGAAACTCACGTGTTTAAAATTTCAGTTTCGATCTCAACTTTTGCGTTCACTCAGAAAGCTTTTTGAAAAAATAAACCTATAAATCAGCAAGGACAAGGTAGGTAAATTCACGAAATCCGATTCTGTTGAAAATGTAATTGTCAAAGTGCTTTAAGAAGCTTAAACTTTAATTTATCGTGGGTAATTGTTCTGAAAGGCGTTGATGCTAATGATTTTTATTGGTAAGGTTAGAATCGATGCGTATTAATGTTGAAGTCTCTCCTTCACTGGTATTCATTTTAAAGTAAGAAGTAATGAAAAAGACTTTGAAAAAAGTCATACTTGACACCGCTTTACATCTTTATGAGGATTTTTATGAAGTTAAGAAACATAGATATAATTAAATCATTTATTCTTCATTTCAAAATTTACGAAAAAGTTATTAATTTTCATTGTAAATGCAATTGAAAAACAATTAGAGCTATATACAGACATGATTCTCTCTGTTGCACAAAAAATGTTAAGCCAAGTAAATTGAAGCCGTGTTCAATGAAACGACCTTTATATTTACCTTTGTTCATCGTATCAACTGAAGAATTAGATAATAGTTGCCGTGTTATCAGAGAAGGTAATTCATTAACAGGCTATATATTTCTTTAATGCTTTACCTTTGGTTTTTAATGGGTATGATTTATTATTATAAGTATAATTGTTCAATCAAAAAATATATATAATATATAATCTTATGATAATATACAACTATATGTATATATATTTGTTTTGACAGTGCCGTCTGCCGGGGGCTCTTGGGTAAACTTTGTAAAGGTATGGGCAGATTTTACCGACAAAAACCCGTCCTACCCATTCCTTAACATTTGTTACGAGGACATGAAGAAGGTATAAAGTTTCAATACTGTAATTCGTTTTAATTTCAGGTGTTAAAATTTCACGTCATCTCAAAAAGAACCAATTGCGATGGTTTTAATTTCACGCTGCAAGAAATGAATTCAAATTTTGTATAAGCATTTAAACGTTTCTAAGAACAAGTAATTGAATTCACAATGGGTTAAATTTCGCGGAAAGAAAACATAGCGAAATTAAAACCATAGTTATCATTTACCAGTCTACAATTTACTTCATACTTTTAAATACCTCAATTCAAGTTTTTCTCAATATAAATTATTTTTTATGTAGGACCTAAAGGGCCATGTCAGAAAGATCTCCCAATTTCTTGAACTTGAATGCAGTGAAGAACTTATTGGCGAAATTGCAAATAAATGCGAGTTCAAGACAATGTCCGAATTTAAGAACAGCCATGTTCCCGAATTTATGAGCAGATTGACTGATGTAAAGGATAAACATATCATGTATAGGAAAGGTATTTCTCCGTCATATTTTTATTACCAAAAGTTGATCAGCTGAAATATTTGAATTCATAATGTCTGTGCAATAGTATTGGTTTTTTTAACCCTAAAAAAATTTGATTTGATTGCGTTATGTTTCATAGATTTGACAAGTTTTCCCTGGCTATGTTTTCTGCAATATCTGATCATGGTAAAAATGAATATCGAATTTATCAATAAAGACAATATTTGACTAGTTATAAATTAAAATACAGTATAAGTAGATACTAAGAAGATGCGTGTTCATTTAAATGTAATTATTATAGTTCAAACGTGTATTCAGTGTCTTGCATTTTCTACTTGGAAAACCTACTATGTTTAAGATAAAAATATACATCTAAGAAACAGATATCAATTGCAAGCTCAAGTTCTCTGTTATCAGTTAGGATATATATTTATAAAATCTTTTATTCCTTTTTATATTTATTTTCAGAAATTGTCTTATATGATGTGATTTAATCTATGAGCCATCAATATTGATGCACAGCTAGTAATTTAAATGTTTTATGAACTGACGATAAAAAGTTCGTTGTGCATGCATCAAAATACATTGTCATTCTAATGATTCCATTTCCATTTAAAGTGATTGATGTAAATTACCTTTTTTATCAAAACTAAAAAATCTGACAGATGTTATTAAAAAAGGAAAATTTTATTAAATTTTAGGTAGATTTAGTACATGTTTACCACTTCTGGGCAAAATCCAAGTAAGGAAACATTTTAATATAGTATAAGGTGCTCAAAAGAAAATAAATTATTATGTTTTGATTAATACCTGATCCAACCGCATATGTTTTAGAAGTCCTTGTTTGCTCTGCTTCTATTTTGTATTGGTTAAAGGAATTTTGAGCTCGGATATTGTTTGTTATCTCCGCATCTTTCACTTTAAATGTTACTCAGTAATTATAACATGCCCTTCGCTTGTTTTTGATATGGATGCATGCAATCTTTTATTTTTATTGATACCCGATTCAAGGTCCCATTTCATCAATTTTTGTCAGGGAAAGGGCAATCTGAAATCTGATGTAATTCTTTGGATTTGTAACAATACTTATGCATATTGTAAGCTCAAAAATCTTCAAATTGTGCATATTCAAATTTGAAATAACTGTATTTATTTTTAATTTTTGATAAAACATCACATTTACTGAAGTGTTAAATCTGTAACATAATACATTTTCAAATAGGAACAAAACACCTACACATATCATGTATATATTGGTGTCCTTTATCTTTTAGCAGTTTAAAATAAGGGATTTTGGAATGTTTCTCATTACAAATCTAATATGTATTACGTTTATGTTCAGGCAGTTTATATGGCTGTGGTTTTATTGCGGAGATGCCCTTGAAATAAATAAAATTGATTCAAGTAACAACCTACAAACCGAAGTTTAGTAGAAAGCAATAACCTGACAATGACACGTCAAAGGCAACAATATATTTCAAAAAATTACTATATTTAGGAATATAAGATCCTTCGAATTCGTAGAACATGTACAGGAGGATGCGTTCGAGTCCTTATTCTAATCCCTCGCGTAAGATCAATCAATTGAGTTGTTTTACATTTGTTCATGCAAAACAAATTTTTGAGTTTGAATAATGTTCAAAATCTCAATATATTCCATAAATGGAGGAGTAAGCACCCCTTTTCAACGAATTACACTTCTTTTTAGGACCAGTTGATCGAAATACTAATCGAAATTTAATACCCCACGAATATTTGTGCTTTTACAGTATACAATAATACGTCGTCATATTTATCATAAAGCACTAACGCACTTCATGAAATATGCCGGCGTGGAGCGTCGTAGTTCATAACCCAATGAATCTTCAAAAAAATTAAATTCATTTCTTAAAAAACACGTTATAAAGATCCGTTGTATTCGAAAGATAATTATCTGCAGCAGAAAAAAAGAATACACATGTCTACATCAGGGAGGGAAAATGTTGATTACAGTGATCGAGACCTGTCGATCGATGTGATGCGGGAAAAAGGACTACTGAGTGGCAGTCGAAGTCGACCTATCAAACTTTTAAGACTTGATGTTCTACTTGATGTTCTACGGTAAAACGCATATATTTTTTTTATAAAGGAAAACATTTCTTTCCCTATTTAAATTTAAAAGATGTTAACTGCAATTGGTTTTACGGATCTGCTTTTCGGCATACCTTTGTTAAACTAAGCTGAAGCGTTGTAGTTCATGAATCTCATGAATCTTCAAAAATAAATTCTTTTCTTATATTTAAATTATTTTTCGGATGAGTTGCGACAAAATTAATGCCATTTAACTCATATTTTTAAAGAAAAACAGTTTGCATTATAGTTCTGACGTCAAGTGCGGTATTATGACGTAACAATGGAGACATTTAAGCTCATCCACGGTCGAACAGTCTCATTGTTTGCAAAGAATCTTAAAGAAAATAATTAAGAAATGTAAATATTGTGCTTTACTGTCTAATATAAACGAATCCTTGACGAAAAAAGTGTTATTATAAACTTAATTATCTGATGTGACAAAACAAACTTTAAACGTTAAATATAAAACAATAAATAAAGCTGTTTTAAAGTTAAACTCTAAATTCTCTCGTATAAAACTTTATGTTGCATGAACATCTGTTGATTTTTCAACTTGTCTACCTTCAATCCGTAGACTTTTTTTATACCTGTTAACCTTCAACCCGTCGGATTTATATACATGTCTAACTTCAACACGTCGAATGTTAAATATTTCCAGCTAACAAAGTCCACCTTCAATCTGTAAATATGTCCTCTTGATTACATGTAGCTATACATAGACATGACAAGAAAATAAGCTATCAACCTTTCAATCAATTGACCCGTCAAACAAACATTCTGTCCCCTCGTCGACTTGTCCTCCTGCCATCCTGTCGCCCTGTCAACTTTTATCTCTGCTAACCCGTAAACTTGTTCCATCTGTCTAAATATCACAAATTTTAACAAAAGTTAATATCCTATAATATGTTTTACGGTGTGACCGTTGGGGCGAGCGCAGTTGTACCATCAAAAACACTTCACTTCGAACGTCAAGCCGCACGAGATTTCTCGACTAGCTGTGACGTCATACGACGTCGGAGCTTACGGAGACAGCCGAGCGTCTGTTTGAAACTATAGAACTCGTGCAATTTTTGTCGAAAAACATTGCAGAGTTATTTCTTTTTTCTTTGAAAGATTTCTACAAACTGAAAGTCTGATATATGCTTAACGTTATTATTTATTTATTTATTCGGCAATATTCGCGCAAAGGACATTGGGTAGTGCAGGAATTCTGGGAAAGTTGCACAGAGAAATTTGGCTGACGTATGTACAGATTTCAATCCGAATTTCCTCTGTTCTTACACGTTAGTCTATTGAGCTCGCTTCGCGAGCGTCGCTTCGCGACGCTCGCTGCGCTCGCTATAATTTCTGCAAACTTCCTCAATTTCTTTTGCAATTCACATTAAGTTTTCATCCCTTTGGCATTTGAAAATATTTACCCGTTCTTCTCATTCATATACCCTAGATGATACGATAACGTTTAATGAACTTCGTTATATCTCTGTTCCATCAGTGTATGAAGGATATGGAGATAACGAACAGTATTCAATATCAAAGTCCATAAACAATACAAAATGGGAGCAGAGCAAACACGGACCTCCAAAACATCAGAAATGGGATCAGGTGCCATGGAGGAATGAGCATCCCCTGGCGACCGGTTACACCCGCCGTGTGCTCCTTGTCATAATCGGGAAATAACGGAAAAATTCGTCGTCAATTCAGTGTATAAATAATGGACTAACAATTAGTATGAAAAACGTCAGCAAGCATTTGACTAGATGATAATTTTTTTACTTTATTTGCTGACAAGGTCATTATATCGACCATAGAAGTGGCGAAATATTAACTTTAAATGATAGTCTTGTTTCATCGACTTGTTGATTTAAACAATATTTATTCAGTAAACTGAATAGATTGGGCAACAGGCTTAAGCCTATAAATACCTTCGACTTGTTTGTCATAATTTAACTCGTTTTAGAAATTGTTCATACGTAGAGCATGCTCTATCGCGTATCGAATCAACTGAAATTTGTAAACTCGGCATGCAGCTGATGAAGGTACTGTAAATTAGGGAATAACTATCTTCTAATTTGGTATTTGCGACCTTTAATGCTGATTTAACGGTCGCAAACTGAGTTTTACCGGCGACGCGTAAGCGGAGCCGGTAAAACGGATGTTTTCGACCGTTAAATCAGCATTAACGGTCGCAAATACCAAATTAGAAGATGGTTATTCCCATTCTAATGCAATCCATGCATTTTGTTTGTTGTTTACGTCTTTCTATAAACAATCAACTGACTTCATTCAGCATGTACATACACTTGTGGAACAATTACTGTAAACCAATTAAATTGTATTTGCATACAAGAAGTATCCGCAAATTTCGTGACTTGCTTTTTTTCGCAAATATTAATTGCCGTGAATAATTGATTTTTCTTTTTAGTTGTACAATGTGTTTCATCAGTTGCAAACTTTAATCGTTGGGGATTGATTTCAAACTGATGAATTGCGAATGAAAGATGATTTGAATAATAGTTGGTTTACAGTATTTTAAGAACGTGTTAAAACACGTGTGTATGGATTCATCCTTCCTTGCAGATATGTAGAAGCCATAAGGAAACTAAAGAAGGAGAATAAGCTGAATTTCCTTAGGACAATTCACAAAACTTGTACACCAGGTAGGATTTCACTAATTTACATTTACAATGCACAGTAATTCATGCTTAAAATACTGATCAATAATACAATTATTTTATCCAAAATTTCAATTTCAATGAGTATATTTACTGCAAAAAGTTTCAATATGTTTATTAACACTGTACAGTTAAACAGACATCAAGCAAAGTGCCATGGGCAGACTATTTTGCCTTTTTTTAAATTTGTTATAAACATAATTCATTAGATCAGTTGAACTCAAAATATATTTTGAAGCCATTGGGAATGAAAACCACCTCCCTGTATGTGTCAATTTATTATAAGCATGCTCGCTTTTATAGTGTGTTTTACTGTATATACAATTTGCAGCATGTTCTTAAATTTGTGCATGTTTGAAAAGTTTCAATTCAGTTTTTGTAAAAAAAGAATGCTCTTAAAATTAAGATTAAAATTTGAAGAAAATTTTCTTATAATATCTAGACGAGGAAATAGGAGGGAAACTTGGGATGGGAAAATTTGTTCAACTTGAAGAATTTAAGAAACTGAATGTTGGTTTTGGTCTGGGTGAAGGTAAGAAACACTGAACAGCTGTCACTGTATGTAATTATGTTTTATATTTAGAAGTTAATCTGATTGAAGTTCTTTAATCACTTATGGAACCTGAAATTTTGGGATTTGCTCGACCACCTTTGATCTCAGTCTCACTTTTCGGAAAGGAGTATTTAATGGAAAATTGAGACTGAGATCAAAAGTGAGCTCAAGTTAGTTTTATGGCCCCCAGAACCTGTTGTTAGATGCATTTATAAGAAAAACATTGATCATGGACTGAAAATGTTTTATTTTTGTTCAAGGACTAGCCAATCCGACTGATGCTTTCACTATCTTCTATGGAGAAAGAACACCCTGGTGTGAGTAACAAAAAATGAAAGGATGGGGGTCCTTCTATAGGTTGTAAATTAATAATGTATGGACAAAGGATATTCTGAATATAATATATATCATAGTAAATGCTGTACTTGGCAATCTTCATCATTTTTAATGGTGCTTTTAAATAAACAAAGGAGTCAAGTATATTTGCCATTATATTCTCTGCATATTAAATAATTATTTACATAAGTTTTTATGGTTTTCAAAAAATTATAACAAATGACTCTATACAGGGGTTCGGGTCAAATGTCTAGGGAGGCCGGGTCATGGGTCAAGATTCATAGAGAATGCTGCAGAAAAAGTGGTCAGTATACCTGTACAAGTCTGAAAACTACACATACAACAAAATAAAATGTAAATCTTCAGAAAAGAGAATAAACATTGTTTTGCTTTCTTTAAGATATAATTATACAAATACAAATACAATTGTCTTCTGACATTATTTTGTTGTTTTTATGAAATGATGTTGAAATTTATCTTCAGGGGTAATTATCATGTTTATGCGAAATCAATATGCTTTTAAAAATAATCATGCATTCTCATAACAACTCAATGTTAATAAAAATACAGGATACTAATGCTGGTAAATAACCCATTGATTTATTATTACAACATATTTGTGTAATTTTAAAACAATGTGAAAATAAGAATGTTCAAAGTATTCATGAGAATTTTAAATGCAGAATAAAGACCTATGGGAGGCAATTATTTGTGTCTCTTCAATCTGATTTTAAACCGTTTATTTGACAGAGAAGAGTAATAAATAGTTTCCTGTCATATAGAGATCAACAGGAGAAAAAGTAAGTAAGAAAGAAAGAAATATGAAAACTTAGGTGTTGTTCAGGGGGTTTCCATCATTTTAAATTTAACTGTGGCAAAAGACTTAAGCAAAGTGCTAATATTTGCAGTCATTTTATGCCCAAATTCACAAAGGATATGAAAACTTGGGGGGGGGGTTGTTCAGGGGGTTTCCATCATTTTGAATTTAACTGTGGCAAAAGACTTAAGCAAAGTGCTAATATTTGCAGTAATTTTATGCCCAAATTCACAAAGAACGATATAGATTGAAAAACACACAACCCCTATGAAACAATAGTTAATAATAAATACAAAAATTGAATCAATTGTTTGATGGTACATTAATAATATTTTGCTTGTTATCTATTTTTTCCAGATTAAAAACACATGGTTGTTTAAAACTAGGAGATGTGACTACAGTTAATCTTACTAACCTGAAGGTCGGTGTTTGATGATGTCATGGCATTGTGTTAAATTGTGTTACCATGATAATGATTTTGCTGTATAAATAATGGACTAACAATTAGTGTGAAAAACGTCAGCAAGCATTTGACTCAATGATAAATTTTTTACCTTATTTGCTGACAAGGTCATTTTATCGACCATAGAACTGGCGAAATATTAACTTTAAATGATAGTCTTGTTTCATCGACTTGTTTGTCATAATTTAACTCGTTTTAGAAATTGTTCATACGTAGAGCATGCTCTTGCGTATCGAATCAACTGAAATTTGTAAACTCGGCATGCAGCTGATGAAGGTACTGTAAATTAGGGAATAACTATTTTCTAATTTGGTATTTGCGACCTTTAATGCTGATTTAACGGTCGCAAACTGAGTTTTACCGGCGACGCGTAAGCGGAGCCGGTAAAACGGATGTTTGCGACCGTTAAATCAGCATTAACGGTCGCAAATACCAAAATAGAAGATGGTTATTCCCATTCTAATGCAATCCATGCATTTTGTTTGTTGTTTACGTCTTATTTTGTTGATTTCGTGACATGAAATACGTCACGGGACATTGTGTTTTTGCGTCGCTCTATAATGAAGTCACAATGAAAAGCTTTCTGCCTCGTTAATGCTCGTTTTACTGCTTCAAATATCAGTGAATTAGCCAATCATGAGGTGTTTTACAAAGCAACTGCATTAGAATGTATTATGTTTGGCGTGTACGATATTTGGCGGAAATTGTACAATTTTTGAACAAGTTAGCGGAGATTTGATTTAGCGCATTCTTAAATGTACTTATCTATGATTAATTACAAATGTGCAAGACATTAAGCGTTGTACTTGATTTAGCGGAAGCTTCTATCCGCCAAAGGCACTAAAAAGAAACACAGCCAAATATAATACGTTTACAGTATATTGCTACATAGGTAAGGGAAGTTGACGATAGAAAAGTTAAAATCATCACGTTTGTCATAGAGCTTGGCTGTTAGATTATTATTAGTGTCTTTTTCAAGTTAAATATCCAAGTATGAAACAGATGTGTCAGACTCTGTGGTATCTTTTATTTCAAGCTTACCAGGATATATTGTATCGACATAGGAATGGAAATACCATTGATTATTGTCAATACGTCGTCGATATATCTAAATGTCGAGTTAAAGGCCATAGCAAGTGTTTTCTTCTTTTCACGCATAAGATTTTGCATACATTCTGCTTCATGGTACCCATGGAAATTCCAGTAGATTGTTGGAAAACCTGATCTTCAAAAACCATATAGATATTGTCAGTCAAAAACTCAAGCATCTTTTTTATGTCAACTTCAGAGTACCTGTATGTGCAAACAAAATGTGCTTTAACAAAATAATTTTGCGAATGACCAATGACGAGGTAAGTAAATTAACGAGTTCCATTTTTATGTAAAAAGCAGCTCTATATGTTAATAGATTGCTCCGTTATAGAAAAAGGTCGTACATATTGCATTCTCGTGTATAACCAATCAACTGTGTGACAAACTCCATATACAGAAATTTGCTACACAAATAAGGAAGGATGACAAAAGAAAAAATAAAATCATCACGTTTTTCGAAAAGCCAATGTAAACCTTTTGTTTGTTGAGAAAATAAGAAGAAAATAATTCATTTTTCTTTATCTAGGACTTTAAATTTTGTTTATATCCGTATATTCGCGAAAAGACCGAATTCAAACGTCATTCCTTTTTAATACATGTGTACATAGTACTCTTTGTCATGGTCAATAAAAAATGTAAAATCTAATGTAAAATATTATCAAACAATTAATCTTAAAAAAAGATCCGTATTTTATGGTGGCATATTTCTGCCCTTTGTGTGCAAGTTATTTTTCTGTCAAATATGTCAACATGCAAGATAGATATGTTGACATGCAAGATAGTTATGTCAACATGCAACATAAATATGTTGACATGCAAGAAAATTGCAATAAAATAAAAATTATAAAAAATCTTCAAAAATCTCAAATATTGCCCACATGTGACATCCAACTTGCAAAAGGCTAATTATTTATGTTAACATGCAAGATAAATATGTTGACATGCAACTTAGATATGTTAACATGCAACTTATTCATGTTGACATGCAACTTATTTATGTCGACATGCAACTTATATATGTTAACCTGCAGCTTATTTATGTTGACATGCAACTCATTTATGTCGACATGCAACTTGGTTTTGTTGACATGCGAGATAATATGTTGACATGCAACTTTTATGTTGCATGTTTACATAAATATGTTGCATGATTACATAAATAAGTTGCATGTCAACATATTCATATTGCCTGTCAACATAAATAAGTTGCATGTCAACATATTAATCTTGCATGTCAGCATAACTAATTATAAGTTGCATGTCCACATAAATAAGTTGCATGTCAACATGAATAAGATGCATGTTAACATATCTAAGTTGCATGTCAACATATTTATCTTGTCTGTCAACATAACTAAGTTGCATGTCAACATAAATAAATTGCATTTAGCATGTTGGATGTCACATGTGGGCAATATTTGAGATTTTGAAGATTTTTTATAATATTTATTTGATTGCAATTTTCTTGCATGTCAACATATTTATGTTGCATGTTGACATAACTATCTTGCATGTCAACATATTTATCTTGCATGACGACATATTTGGTAGAAAATTAACTTGCACACAAGGGGCAGAAATATGCCACCATAGTATTTGACTCAGTAAAAGATTGTTCTTGCTGACAAGGTCATTGTATCGACCATAGAACTGATGACTTTAAACGAGACTATTGATATTCTTGATTCGTCAACTAATCTGTTTATATTATTTGTCTCGTGTTAGGAATTGTTTGTACGTAATGCATTTTTCTTACAATATATGTGTTTCCGATGTAAATAAGAATACTCAGTGTGACGAACATGTTCGTTATCTCCATATGTTTCATTCCAAATATTTCTTTGTACTATGCCCATCTATTGAAATAATATATTAACTTCGTATACATTTTAAAACAATATCGATGTCTTCTTATTGGAAAAAATATTCTTAAAGAATAAAACGTGTGGGTAAAGCATATTGTAGTCAAAGCAAATTTTCCATTCATTAATAGACAGAGTCCTTGTTGTATTCTTGTGGATGAAGCAAAAATAGAAATTAATAGTAGCATACGGGAAAAAGCAAGAACGCACAGCTAACTCTTCCCAGCAAAATTAGATATTGTAGGGACAAAAGCTACATGTGTCTTCAATATAATTTATCGTTGAACTTTTGAGATTTTTGAGGGGTTAATTGTGCCTGTGGTTGTTGTACTCTCATGTACAGTGTATACATGTGCATTTTTGCGGTTAATTAATGTCCAGGGAATCAATTTTTTTTATAATATCAATGCTGATGTGTATGCTTTCTTTTCTTGCTGATTTGAATGCTTCCCTTGCTTACTGATTTAATGATATTTATCCTTATTCTAATGCCGATTTATAATTAGATCAATGCAACCAAAAGTAGCATTATTCTACCGGAAGTATATACTGAATTTCAGCAGTACTATTGAAAGCAATGAAAGTGGCTTATATGTTATCTAATCATAATATTTCATTTGTATTATGAAGAACGAGATAGGGTACAGCTGTAAGACCCATATTTGGCCCCCGATTTTGGGTGTCTTTCATAACCTATTGTCACCGCTGCCACAAAATTAGCTTTGGTTCTAAGATTCAGAACATACAGAGGTCACAGAGTGGTCAGGAAATATGTCAATTTTTTGAATTTTCTCATTGTGATGCAAATTTTCATTGATTTTACAACACATTTTGTTTCGGAAAACATAGCACAAGCTTGCCTATCTAACAAGTGAATATATTTCATACTCTTGTATCAGATGCACTTTATGTGTAAAAATCACAGATAGGCAAGCTTGTGCTCTATGTTTTCCGAAGAGAAAATATCTAAAATATGATGAAATTCCACCAGAATTGAGGAAATTCAGGAAAATCTGTGAAATCACAATTTTTTATATTCGTTGTTTTCGAGGTATAACGAGACCCACGAATTCATCTCCACCACGACATGTAAAATGTAACATGCATAAGTACTCATTCATTCTTGATCCTCGAACTCAAATCCCCACGAATCAAGAGATTTTCCTAAAACCACGAAAATTTGACCCCACGAAAAAATGTGATTTTACAGTATTTTTTTTTCTGCATCCTCTTGTGGCTTCCACGTAAGCTTTGAATCCAAAGAACTATATGCGGTATATTGCATATGTTTGCCCACAAAAGTCAAATTTTGAAAACTTCCTGAAATGTGCTGAATTCAATAAATTGTACGAGAAATATAAGTTAACAGAAAATATTATAGTTCCAGAGCAGTGTATTCACATTTTCTGTTTTTATGAAGTCACAAACTAGTCCGATCTTATATCCTTTTTTCTAGAAAGAGGACAAAATGGATAAAATTTCAACAATTTAAGCTTTAAAATTTATAGAGCGCATGTGTGTTCAGGAACAATGTTGACATATTTCATTGATATTATCATTCTACACATTATATCAAAATATTTATCCTGAACACACATGCGCTCGGTGACTTTTATTTAAAATATCGACGAAATATGTACATTTTTCTGCAAAATTCATAAAAAACTTAAATTTACGTCATATTTGTGACGTCATTACGTACATAAGACGTCATTACTTATGAAATTATTCAGTGCTTTGAAGTCAGCATATACTCCCCTGTTTAAGGACTTAATTAAATATTACTCCATCAAAGTTTGATTTTGGGGGCAAATGTTGGTTAATACCCCATATAGTTCTTTGTGCTTGTTTTAAAGCAAACATCATTTTAACTTCTTTACTACAAGCTATCACAATTTTACCAGACGAGTGTTCTGATTCTTACATCAAATAAGGGGCCAGATTAGGCCGTTACCCTATCTTGTCCTATGATAATTCAAAAAGTTTTCATTTTCTTCTCATTTTAATTTAGAAGAAAAACTCATGAATACTTTGATGTTATTTGGATAATGCTGATTTAATGAAGGATAAAGCAAGTTCTATCCTTTGCTTGCTTATGCTGATCTTAGCAATGCTGTTATTTGAATGCTGATCCTGATACTTGTTGGATGCTGATGCTTATTTTGTATATGCTGATGCTTATTTATGAAACAAAATTAGTTCCCTGGACTGTATTAGGCTTATTCGTTTTGAAATAAATAAGACTGTAAAAAATTGATAAATACAGTTAAATATATGACACAAGTTAAGTCAGATCACAGTAATGTAATTACAACTGTTGCATTTTTACAAGCTACAATTTTATTTATTCTAAGTATCAAGTACAGAAAAACTGCATGTCAGACTGGTTTGAGACGTCATGATAGTCAGGACAAAAAGATGATGCTTTGATTCTACAACAAAATAGAACTATTTAATAAAGAGTTTTCAAGTGACCAATGACAAGGTGAATAAATAAACGAGTTTCATTTTTATTGAAAAAGCAACTGTCAATGATGTTAATTAACCTGGACTTTTGTTCATCGTGTGGAAAGGTTGTATATAAAGTTGAAAAGTTGTATCTTTTGATGTTGTTGGTTTTGGTAAGATTTGTGCTTCTAAATTTTCCAAAATTTCCTTGGATTTTTTTTGGTATATACATATTTATATGTTGATAAGACGATAAAATATAAAACAATTAAAAAGTCATTACACAGCAGCAGTAGATACCTTTATATTTCAGTAAGTATGGAGTGATTAAGGACTCAAGATTATAAAAAAAATAGTGTCTGATCTTCAAATGAAGGAAATGGAGATAACGAATATGATGTTCATGTCTAATACTGTATGCAACAATATGTATATTTATCAGGTAAGAGCGCTGGCATTCTAAGATAAGAAGATAACCAATAGCGTAATTTTATTCATCTTTCTTTATATTTTCCTCCTTTCCCTTTACTTGATTTAACTTTTTGATAATTATATTTCACTCTTTTTAATTCCTTTATTTTGCAAAGAGATAATTTGTTAATTACATACCTTAAAATTGGGGATGTCAAGGAATATTCGAGTACTCGACTATCGTTCGAACATAACGACTATCGACTAAAATTTCTTTTGTCGGTTATTCGTTTAATGTTACCTAACAATAATTTAAAATATAAAGTAATAAAGTAGGATCAGCCCATTTCATTTATTTACAGATCAATGGTCTCGGAAGTAAAACTGTAGATTTAACTTATGCACGTAAATTTCAATCTGCAATTCCATTAGATTTGACATAATGCAACTATTCATGAAGAATACATGTAATTGAACAGCTGTTATAAAATTGTAAAGACACGTAAATTAGTGGACGGTTAGCTACGGAAGCGTATTGCTGCCACTTGAAAAAAAATATTGTAAGTCGTACGTACGACATAATAAGTCGTACGTACGAGATACTAAGTCGTACGAACGAGATACTATGTCGTACGTACGACATACTAAGTCGTACGTACGACTTAATAAGTCGTACGAACGACATAATAAGTCGTACAAACGACATAATAAGTCGTACGTACGACATAATATTAAGTCGTACGAACGACATAATAAGTCGTACGTACGACATAATAAGTCGTACGAACGAGATAATAAGTCGTACAAACGAGATACTATGTCGTACGTACGACATACTAAGTCGTACGAACGAGAATAATAGGCAATCTACGGCGCAAGATTTGAACGCACTTTTGGGAAGAATTTTCACACTTTCCAGCATTGGTCTATCCCTAATTCTAAACACATTTTTTAACCAATATGTTTATTTTATCAACCTTCTAGCCCTTTCTATTCATTTCTACAGGCGATAAACTCGCTTGATTTGAATTGTCTGTTGGATTGCAGAAAATTCAAATCAAGCAAGTTTATCACCTCTGCCCGATTCGAACTTGGGATTTTACATTGTTTATTTCATATTTATCTGCGAAACTGTTTATTACAATTCATAAATTATAGACTAGGAAGGATAAAGATGTTATTCAATATGATTTATTATATGATTGAATAATTTCCATCTCTCTGATTGGCTGAGATCCAACTATATTAGAAAAATATTACTTTGTATTGACCTGCACGTGATGTTCCAGGTCAATACAAGGATCTATTTCCTCTACATTGATCTAAAAATAGATTGGGAAATTCCCAATTGATACAAATTGTTTTAGAAAGCTATTTAACCGACTATGATTTAATTTTCATGTGAACAAAACATAAGCGAATATATATTTAAGGTGAGGGTGGTAAGAGGGGATGCAGGGACCCCCCCCCCCTCCAACACTTTTACTGAACAAATTTTTTTTTAATTTTTGGCAGTCAGTTTTCCCTGATAATACTCCTTCCTTTCAAAATCTATCTAATAAAAAAGACTGACATTATATATTTATTTCATGGCAACTAAAACTGATTTTAAAAAAACATTTCAAATTGATCGGACTAGTAAGGTTTATTCACATTTAAATTCTGCTTCTCTCTTGTATTTGGCTAGGACTAAATAAAATGCAAACAAGTAATGAGCTGTATCATTTTATCAGAGAATCATATAATAAAACAATTATTGCTGTTTTTTCGGTCAATACAATGATTTAGCCATCTTCGAAGTACAATATTCACCTCGCCCTTCGGGCTCGGTGAATATTGTACTCCTCAGATGGCTAAATCATTGTATTGACCTCATAAACCAGCAATAATTGTATAATATTTATTCTACCCGTGACCCTGCATATTTTCAAAGCCTTATTAATTTCGGGTTTAAAATGGTATGATCAAGAGTAAATGGCTATTTAGGATATCGTCTAGAAAGTCTGAAAGAGTGCTTAAATGTAGAGAGAAATTATAAATTACTTTTATAACAACAAGTTGCGAGTGGTATAATGTCTTTGGCACGTCAGTTAGTCCGTCAGTACTCTTTTTATTTCTTTATTTTTTTATAAGCATAATTATCCTTAAACAGCTGCATAAAATTTCATGAAAAATTGTAGATGATTAGGACAAAATGTATAGATATGCATATTCCTCAAACAGGCACGTAGCAATATTATTGTTTAAAATTTGCATTGAAAGCCGGTTGCCCCTTCCCCCACTTTGTGATACAGTAAAGTGAAATAAGGGTAATGTACATGTAGTATTATATGGGGGGAAATTGTACTGAAAGAAATTGGAACTTTAAAAAGACCCCCCCCTCCCCTAAATAATGTTTTCTTGTTAGGGCAATTTTTTACTTGTCAACTTTTTCAGGTAAGTTTTTTTATCTGGCTGCCCCTCTCCCCTTTCAAAAACGATGCTATGTCACTGCAAGAAATCTTAATTTCTTTATTTTTCTGGGTGAGCACTTTGTATGCGCAACCCTGCTTAAGAGGGCGTTGGGTGGGGGGAGGGGGGGTGTCGTGGCCATTTTAGACAATATTGCTCTCCTTTAGAAGAAGAGCTCCGTATGAAAATGATCAAATTTAACAGCTGAAATAAATCAATTTTTTTCTTATCATATTATAGTTTACGGCTTATTTATTTGATAAAGAAACATTTTATGTATACAATGTATATATTAGTTTTAGGGTGGCAACTTTGCTTAAAGTCATTTAAAATCTAAATAGCATGCTTTCTGTTACGGCCCCGGGTCTTCAAGCTGATCATATACGTAAAACCTGTTAGAAAAATGTTATCTTCGCTTAATAGATAAATAATCTTCTTAAAATCAAATCTAGAAGATATTCTGTCCCTCACATCATGATCATTTACTACTTCTGCGATTTCATTTTAATTTATTCGTTTGGAAACTTTTCCGAGATTAAATGTATTAGATTATTCACGCATTTATTGTTTTT
>PRKT01000003.1:1420773-1508534 GCA_003671525.1 Saccostrea glomerata | reverse complement strand
GTCTACATTCTCATAAATGTCGTTTATCTCTAAAGAAAAATAAATCATTTATAGAAGAAAATGAAGTGAAATATACAAGTCTGTTTTTATAGGAGTAAACGTGTGCCACCAGGTGATTCGAACCAGGCCACAGTAAAAATGTTGAATGTCAGTCTCAAAACATCCGAGCTTTTCTAATTAAAAGGAAATTAAACATAAATACATGTATAAACCATATATATAATTTAAGAAATATTTTTCATTTTCGGGATTTTTGTACTTTTCACCCACATCGGTACCCCCTGAAAAGCTTAATAAATTTATAATATTCTTTCGGTAAAAACGTATCAAATTATCAGATTCTTTGAGGGGTGGAGGGGGGGTTGCTTTGGATAGGACTTCTTAGTCAAAGTGTAAAATTGACTTTTTTTTAACTGTTAAATAGATTGAAGTTACATATGTATATGAAATTTAGGTTGTTCCGTTTTAGTAATCAAAAGCACAACTATTGGCACGCCCGTCTATTCATGATATTATAAAGAAAACCGATTAACTACATATTATATCGTATAAGTAACATAAAAACATGGCTACAAGGGGTTTATGTTATCTCGTTCGTACGACTTAGTATCTCGTACGTACGACTTAGTATCTCGTTCGTACGACTTAGTATCTCGTATGTACGACTTAGTATCTCGTTCGTACGACTTATGTCGTACGTACGACATAGTATCTCGTTCGTACGACTAAGTATCTCGTACGTACGACTTATTATGTCGTACGTACGACTTAGTATGTCGTACGTACGACATAGTATCTCGTTCGTACGACTTAGTATCTCGTTCGTACGACTTAGTATCTCGTTCGTACGACTTAGTATGTCGTACGTACGACTTAGTATGTCGTACGTACGACATAGTATCTCGTTCGTACGACTTAGTATGTCGTACGTACGACTTATTAGGTCGTACGTACGACTTATTTTGTCGTTTGTACGACTTAATATTATGTCGTACGTACGACTTATTATGTCGAACGTACGACTTATTATGTCGTTCATACGACTTATTATGTCGTACGTACGACTTATTATGTCGTATGTACGACTTAGTATGTCGTACGTACGACTTAGTATGTCGTACGAACGACATAGTATCTTGTTCGTACGACTTACTATCTCGTACGTACGACTTACTATGTCGTACGTACGACTTATTATGTCGTACGTACGACTTACAATATTTTTTTTCAAGTGGCAGCAATACGCTTCCGTAGTTAGCAATTATAAGATTGCACTGATTGTTTGCACAAAATCTCATAATTAGAATTTATCGCAAGATCTGTCTGTTTTTATAAGAGGTGCGCTTTAATTGTTTACCAGCCAAAGATCACTGACACCTACAAAAGACTTCAATTAACGGGCACATGCACATGTACTAGCCTTATGGAGAGAAAGGACAAATGTGAGCATTTAATATCCTCCATTTAGATAAAATATTAAGTAAATAATATACATGTATTTGAAATCAAATACATTGGATACATGTAGCTGTTATTATTGTACATCATTAATATTTACGATTCAGAGATTCGTTGATGTTGATAGCGTAGGATAAATATTGTACAACTAGTCTATAAAAAAAACAAATAATGAAATGACATGAAAAATTAATTTGAATTTCAACGAATATTGTTCGACTAGAGCTTCCGACTAGGCTGTGCGAATAAAATTGACATCCCTACTTAAAATGAATGGAGGGATATATTTATTTGCAGTACAAATACCATATAAATTTCGAGAGGTTTTTACGTACCAGACAGATATGTTGTGCACAAGTACATTTGTTTTTACCAACCATGAATATTCTGCCCGAAGTTATACAAAAAAAGAAACCCAGACTAAATCAATTAAATAATTCTAATACTTAATACTCTTTGACAGTGTTCCTTAATCCAGAAATATCCCTTTATTTCCCATTGATATATGACTGCGTGGGTTGTGGTGTCTCCGGAAAATAAATTATTTTAGATGGTAGTGCCCGACATATCCGTTTAGTTTTAGGTAGAAAGGCAGATGTGAATTTTTAATATTTTAAAAAGGGACTTAAAAGGTGCACTTGAATATAGATTTGAAGGTTATTCATACTTAATAAAAGTAGAAAACTAATGTTAATGTGTATTAATGAAAAATATTAAACTGTAATCCAGAAAAAAATAGAGCAGAAGTGTGAGAAAGCAAAACCAACTCCATCAGTATTGTCAGTCCGTGTTCAGTGACGTTTACAGAGTTTAGGAAATTGAAAACACCTATATAACGTAGACTGCAAACGGGGAACAAGCTTTGTCATTATTAGTGTATTCGTTTCACCAGGTGTGGAAAAAATTGTTTAAATATATATTTTATTAATACACAACAACATTTGGTTTTTTTTTCTTCTTTAGTATTACGGATAAAGTTGCTTTGTGAAAGTGCAAGGATACGCCTATCAAACAAGTCCCCGTGATTCTTAATTTCCATACTTTTCAGATAAATATATTTTTTCAAATTTTATTTTCCGTTTGAAATGCTACATTAGCATATAAATCATTAATTTTCCAAACAGTTGACAAAATAAAATCTTCAAACCTGTGTGAATCCAATTACCTTTAAGGAAGAAAGAGAAGATTAAATGGAGATACTGTGCCTCTATTGTGGTTCTTTCTTTAAAAAAATATATATTGCAATCGGTAGATACTGCTATCAAAATTTGATATCTTTGTTAAAAATATGTCATTTACTACCTAAATTAAATACCGAGATAGAAAAAATTCCTCGATCCGACTGTGCATGTTTTGATACCCTTTAACAATATATTCTCTTTTTACATTTGAATAAAGTTTCTTCTTATTTCTTTATCAAAACAAATCACAGGACCAAAAGAGGTCTCAATTTTGACAGAGAAAAATATTGCAAGTTTCAAATGATAAAATTTTTGACAATTCTGCACTTACCAAATAATAATTTCCGCCATTAAAACTTTAAAAGCAAACGACATGTGATTCATTCTTAAAGTTAAACTTATTCAATTGAGGCAGAATGGTATGGCTATCGTATATATATTTAGATGAAAAGATTTTATTTGGTAGATATGAAAAATTAGGACTATTGACGATCGCTAAGATATTACAGAATAGTTATTTTTGGTTGGATTGTTTTTTTTAATGTTCGAAATATATTTGCTGTTTGGGCACAATTGGGCAAGTATTGCAGAAATAAGAAGTATAAAGAATAAAAAGTATAAGTAAAACTATAACTAAAACTAGTTAACTAAATGTGAATATTATTATCCCCCCCCCGCTTGAAAAGCGGGAGGGTATATAGTAATCGTTAATTCCGTCCGTCCGTCTGTCTGTCCGTCCGTCCGTCCGTCTGTTACGCTTTGGGGTACCCATTTCTTATCCGCAACTCCTCTTATACCACTAAATGAAATTTAATGAAACTTTCACAGAATCTTTATTACATATTGCCATTGTGCACCTCCTATTTTACTTTTTGATCCGACACATATTTTGGTTTCCCATAGCAAAACATGGACACTGCCATTTATACTCATATGGGAGGCGGGGGTATCATTTAGTGAGCCCATTGCTCACAGTACCTCTAGTTTACTGTAGTTACCTATAGTTAATCAATGTACCAAGTTTTCTTTATACTTATACATGTAGCATATCAAAATTTCAAAAGTGCTCTTTATTTGAACAGCCACTATTTCTATGGAAATTTTCGATGGAATTTCCTTTCAGATAATGTTGTCCACAGATGTCGCCCACAAAGATTTTGAGATATGTGAATTTTCATCGAATTTTATACATTATATCCAAAAATTAAAGTGGGCGACGGCTGTAGACACTATTTTGTGAAGGAAAATTACCCTTGAAATGGGTCATTGCAGACTTTTTCTGTTTAAAATACAGAAATGCTTTACATTAATGACGTCATATTTGCAGAATGATAATCCTCCGTGTCATATTTCTTCCTGATCTATCTCAATCATCAACTCAACTAATATGTAAGCCAGTTAAAAACTTTTTGAAAACATAAAATTTTAGGGCTCAATAAAGCTTAAAATATATCATCTTCTTTAGATTTGTACTCATGGTGTCAAAAGTCAGACACATTGAAAAGAGCCGTTGATCATGTTTTGATGACATTGAACTTCGACATGAAGCAATGATTAAGCAAAATATACTGTTATAAGCCGGCGAGAATTCTTCCTCACAGATTTATTTACAGTATTAATGTATAAAAATCAGCTGTTCGCGATATTGGGAATTAATATAAACATGTGCTTATTATGTGCATAGCTCCAGAGAATCTCATCAAGATAAGTGTGTCGAGATAGAAAGAGAGGAAGTCGGCAGACGTCATGAAACCAAATGCGTCGACAGCGCCAGGTGTTAATATAATGTCTTTTTGATTTATGAATTATTTGAAAATTTTATACGTATCCAGTTAAAATTTTTAGCACTTATCAAACTTAGCTTGTTTAATATTTGTGTCCCCTATAAATTTTTCATCAACAAAACGTCGAGAACAAAGTGGTGATGCTATCTCAACCGTCAAAGAAATTTTTGATAATCCCTCAGACATGTTATGTGGAGTTGATGGATCGAGTATTCTGAATCTAAATGACACACTTTTAATTTAATAGCGCATATGTGTATTTTCCTTTCTCCATAAAAAAAGTTATACTGCATCAACCTTAAGTTAATCAAAACTTGTGCAAAATCTTATGCGTGAAAAGAAGAAATCACTTGCTATAACCGTCAACTTGATATTTAGATATATCGACGACGTATTGCCAATAAAAACAATGATAATTTTCATTATTATGTCAATACTATATATCCTGGTGAGCTTGAGATAAAAGAGACCACAGAGTCTGACACGTCTGTTTCATATTTGGATATTTTACTTTATTTCATTTTATCTAACAACCAAGGTATATGATAAAGGTAATGTGTTTAACTTTTTAGTCGTCAACTTCCATTAATTATGCTATAACATATTTTCATCACCTGCTTACGGAGTTTATATATCTCAGTTGATTCGAAACGCAAGAGCAAGCTCTACGTATGTACAATTTCGAAAACGGGGTAAATTTTTGACAAACATGTTGATAAAAGATGAATATTAGCAGTCTTCTTTAATGTAAGTCACTCGTCAAATTTGTTAAATCAAGGATTTTTTGGGAAGTATATTTTGGATAAGTACTCATATAGTATGACTCAAAATCGCAGAGAAAATAGGGGGTCAGTGTGCATCTTACTGATCTATGGTACAATTAAGTTGACCTTTTTGCACTTAAATTTTAACTCATGATTTATAACTTTATCTCTAATTTTATTTTATCAGATGTAACTACGTTAATAAATTAAATCTTATTTTACATAAAATAGTTTTAATAATATTTATTATTGAACAAATCTTGCAAATTAATGCGCGTTTATTATTGTGTGACCTTTTTGCACTAAAAAATAACATATTTTGGGGTATTAAAAAACTAAATAGGCAATAAAATATTTTCTTATATCAAGCTTTTTAGGAATTAAGTGCTGATCAGTCACAAGTATCGAGTAGTTTAAAATAGTGAAAGAAAAAGTTGGGGTCAGTGATGTTAATTTTGAAATATTGGTCAAAATATGTGATTTTCAGGCAAAAAATGGTGTAAATTTTATCTTGACGTCTTTAATATATCTTCATTTCTTGGCAAAGTTTGTTGAGTGAAGGTGTAAAACTTGTTCTAAAAATATAAATTAAGACCTATATTAAATATTCCTGCAAAATCATAAGGGAAAATATTCTCCGAGTAAAAGTATCTGAGGCTAAAGTTTCAAGACATTAAATTCAATAAATGTGCAGATTTACAGAAATTTCTGCTGAATATCCTTCCACCACAAGAAATAGTTCCTCATAAATCTTGCTTCTTTGTAGATTTTTAAGCAGTTTTTTCGATGAATGTTAAAAAATTTACATTGTTGAATATAAATATTTTATAAAAATTGAATTTTAATAAATAGTTTTTAAGAAAGAGGTTCTGCGCGAATTTTTCTAAAATGCTGACGAGTGACTTACCTTAAAATAATTATTTTGTAAGTTCTATTGTCGATATACTGACCAGAAAGTACAATCTTTATTTAGTCAAATGCTGACTGACTTTTTCTACGTTCGATAATATGACCTTGTCAGCAAATACGATTTATCAAATGCTGACTGATGTTTTTCATACTAATCGTTAATCCATTGTTTATACGCTGAATTGACGATGAATTTTTCCGCGTTAATTCCCGATCATGACAAGAGCACACGGTGGGTTTGACCGGTCGGCAGGGGATGCATTTCTCAAAGTCACCTGATCCCACCTCTGATGTTTTGGAGTTCCCCTGCCGACCGGTTAAACCCGCTGTGTGCTTCTTGCTTTGATCGGGAAATAACGGGAAAATCCGTCAAGTTATGTCAATGACCTCTTGTCAATTATCAATGGTTTATTTTTATTCTCTGACATATCGAAGCAATATCTATTCTGATGAGTCTGAAATAAAAGATATTACAGAGTCTAACACATCTGTTTAAAGTTGGATATTTTTCAAGAAAAATACTTTGATGATAATCTAACAAAGAATCTTTTTGATTAACGTGATAACTTTTATTTTTAAATCGTCAATTTCCCTTACTCATACAGCAATATACTGTAGAAGTACTTTTTTCCGCGTGGTATTAATTTACGTTATGCACGCGGTCACAAGTTTTCCACGGAAATTTGTCCAAGCGTTCTTAATATAAATGTAAAGCATATAGTGGCAGTCGAATAACTCCGCGTAATTTTCTACCAGCGGATTAAACAGAAATTGAGATTCCGCGGAATTATGACCCCGTTGAAAATAGTACGTCTATAGTACCTTCATTGCCTGCACATACCAGGTTAAGATCTCTTTGTAGATCTATTCAATGCACAAAAGCATATTCTACATATGAAAACAAGTTGATGAAACAAAAATAAAATCAGTCTCGTTTAAAGTCATCATTTCGTTAGATCTATGGTCGATATAATGACCAGCAAGTATAATCTATTATTTAGTCAAATGATGACTGATTTTTTCAGACCAATTGTGAAGCCATTATTTACACAATGTGTTTTTGAAGGATTTTTCTGTTATTTCTTTATTTGTACAAGAAGCAAAGGGTGTGACCTTTAGGCAGTGGATTATCTCTGCTGCATGGCATCTAATTCCACCTCCTATGTTTCAGATGTCTGTGTTTACGCTGCTCTTACTTTGGTTTTTTAATGGACTTCTGCGCTTGAATACTGTTTGCTATCTCCATATATTTTATTTACATTATTTGTTTAATTATTTGCCACACTTCTTTATATTTCAGAAATCCTTTTTTAATAACAGTTTGCACTTAAATCTTTAAGTTACAAAAAAAAATTCTCATTCGTACACGTAAGTTCGCGAGAACAAGATATTCTCAATATTGCAAAGTAACGTAAAGAATTATTTTAACTGTCATTATTCTTCTAGTGCGCGAATATTCAATTGTTTTTATTCGCATTTAAAGTAGGAAAATAAGCTATATACATTTGCAGATGCACGGTATATGTTTTATAGCCATCGTTGTGCCAAAAGTGATGAGCATGGAATAATTTTGGGAATTCACTTTTTGTTTTTCGAGATTGTGTTGCAAATTATAAAAATTTTAGCGTTTTGGCAATTGAAACAAAACATTCATATTTTTTAAATGCAAAATAACTTAGAAAAACGCAATCTGGTCATAGAAATTACTTTTTGAATTGGAATACTATAATGGCGAATAAAACGAAATATTGAAAAAAATTAAAATCATCAATTATTTTCTGGTGTAAGATAGTTTGAATATTTCTTTACTTCTTTAGTTTAGTAAAAGTTAAAGAATATTTAGCTGCTAACGGACTTCTTTCATACAATTACAGAGTTACGTATCAGTTGACATTAAACACCCCCGTGCCATTATGCGTGTCTTTATTAACATTCATTTTCTGTGAGAGGAAATAAAGACCTTTGTTGTTGTACCTTCAAGGACTCAGGATTGCGTTAGCATTATGAGACGGATTATAGGTAAGGGTTTTTTTCAAAATTTTATTTTATCGATATTATTCAATATAAAATTGAATTTTCTGATTATGTTAAAAAAAATTATATGTTGTTGTGGTCATGATCAATGAACAGAAAAAAAACGTTAAATGAAAGATGAAATATCAAGCGTTAAATAGCAGAATACTTTTTTAATCATTTTAAAAAAATAAATACAAATTCTAAGTTCAACGCGAAAACATTTTGAAGGAAATAAATTTTGAGCTAAAACGGAATCTAAGGTACCATTTTTATTGAACTTTTATCAATCTACCTCATTTATTTTTTATTTTTATCTATGTAACAGAAAAATCTACGGCCCAAAAGTTTACAAAAAGAAAACTAATTTCGAATTCAATTCAAAAGCACAAACAAACGCTCAATAACTCAACGCAAAATTACGAAACTTTATCCTAAAGTAGTGTAACAACTACTATATAATAAAAAAATATATAAATAAAAAATTGTTTGGTTGCCCATTTCTGGCTAAAAATGGCCCGACTCGACACAAAACTTTTTTTAACCTACAGAAAGCAATTCTTTTTTATAAGTTCTCTGGAAATTATACTTTCAAAAATTAATAAAAATTAGCATTAAAATTGAAATTTTTTGAGAAAAAAAATGCTCATCTAACATTTTTCTAGAGTTGGTCTTATCTTTAACAATTGAATATTTTTATCAAAGCTTTAAATATTAATCCATCTATGTTCTTCAATTTAATCTAGAACATATATATGCAATGCTGTATAAAGTATTTCAATAAAAACAATGCTGGGCCTTGTCTATAGTCGCACAACAAGTATATACCAAAGACGTAATGATGTTTCTCTTGTTTGATGCCACTTCTGATGTATAAGATTACGGGAAAAATGAAATTAAAACAAATGGACAATTTCATTTCATTGCTTTACTGCAACTCAAAGAAAACCCATTTATAGCAAAAATAAGCTAAGATATTTGAAGCAAGACATGTAAGAGATTAAAAATATGATGAATTTAAAAATTAGTGCAGAAAAATATAACTTTGAAACAATGTCGATAATCTCTTTCTAAACAATTTTAAATCAAGCTTAAGGTTTTGTTTATCAAATATTTCAAAAATTATTTTTCATTTAATCCAATGAATTTTTAAGGCAAAAATTAAGAGAAGAGCATAATTTGTTTGGTAATTTTTGTTGAGAACATTTGACATTTAAAAAGGATTTTTGTGACATTACTTTTGGATTAATACTAATACAAATGCAAATAATGATTAAGATAAGAAAGAAAGAGAAACAATATATTATGTTATTCACCTGAAGTAAATGCAAGAAAATTAAATGTATGAATATTTTTTTCATAATTATCATGAACAGAATTTTCAAACAATTCTTGTCTTCTTTTTAATATTGAAGACTCCCATCCTCGCAATATCATTTTCATATTCATTGAACTGAAAAAAAAATGACAAATTTTATTTTCGTTAAGATAATCAGAAAATAAAAATACCTGTAGGTATTTAAAGTAAAAACACTTGCGTAGAACCCTTCAGAGTGAAATGTAAAGAAGTCAGATGTACGTTTTTATATCTCTTTTTCTACGAACATTTGACATAAAAACCGAGTAAAAATATTTTGAAAAGTATTAATGGTTGCTGAAATTAGTAAAACCTCAATCATTTTGCCCTTTTAAGAATACTGTGCGAATATCATTTTCTTAATTTCTTTAGAATTGAAAAATTCAAAACTAGGAATGATTATTGAAATAATTCTTATGGAACAAACATTAATCATATTAATCATAATCCTTTAATATTCATAATTAATTTCTTCCATTGATGAAGGTAACATCATATTTTTTTATTATTATAAGTTAAATTCAAGCTGAAGGTCTATAAAATGCCTTATTTTTGGTCTTTCTTATTCTTTTATGCAACGTGTAAACGTAGACGACAAATTAAATAGTTTTAATTTATAAGTATATATGGGTATATTCTTAAATTTTAACTTATAAGTACAATATCTTTAATTCTAAAGGTTCTCTATCTGCATAAAAAATTAAAATTACGAGTTTCAATTTCAGAAACAGCATAATTGTTTTATTTTTTAACCTTTGTTTTGTTTCTAAACCAAAGAAGAATTATAACAAAAAATTAAAAATAAATAATATATATAAGCATACAAGATCATTTATTTATGCTTTTAAAATTAAACGAGGGAGAGAAGAAATTCAATATGAACTTATTATATATCTTTTAATGGTGAATTAAAAACTTATCTTGACACCACGCATTATTCGAAATTCATACTTTCAAAGCACTTTAGGGAAAAATCTTTTCATATCATGATTAATTAACTTTGTATTATCACTTACGTCTACGGAGAACCTCTTCTACTTAAATAAGATTTCGGTACTTATTCTTGAGATATAATGCAGTTCGCAAAAAATGAAAATGACATTAAGTTCAAAAAAAGTAAATAGAAGTAGAGTTGAACTTTGATTCCAATTCTTATAAAAAAAAAAAATGACTAATCAAATAAGGACCTGAAAAAGCTTTCAACATTTGTACTGCTTTACACTCTTTTACTAACACCCATGTTTCCTTTGGTGAATATCGCATTTCACAAACCTGTTACTTTTCCGGAAAACGTGATTTAGTCGAAAAAATAAGCGTTTAAAATAGATGAACAGTGCATTAATTGCTGTAGGTGATAATATTTTTTAAAACAAACTCTTTTCCTGCAATTTAATTGTCTATAAAACTCGTTAAGTTCAAGAGAGATGTTTGTAACTAAGTACATTGAACGCAGATGACGATGTAAAAAGCTTCACATGATAAATGTGATTCTCCAACTTCATTATATAATATCCGCTAAAAGAAATTAATTATGAAAGAAGTAAGAAAGAAATACGCAAAGAACTGTATGCGGTATATTACAAATCTTTGCCCCCACAAAAGTCAAATTTAGAACATTTTTTGAAATGTGCTGAATTGTATAAATTGTCTGAGAAATATAAATTAACAATACATACTACTGTTTCAAAGAACATGTAGGTTGTTGACATTTTTTGTTTTTATGATGTCACAAACTAGTCGAATTTTGTATTATTTTTCGGAAAGAGGTAAAAATTTACAATATTTTAACAATTTTAGCTATTAAATCTATAGAGCGCATGTCTGCTCAAGAACACTATTTATATATATGTCAATGATATTAGCATTCTACACATTATATAAAAATATTAAGACTGAGCAGACCTGCACTCGGTGAATTTTACTCAAAATATTGACGTAATATATACATATCATTTTTCCTTGGAAATCATGAAAATTATAAATAAACATCATTTTCCTGACGTGATTTCAACATGTGACGTCATTGCTTATGAAATATTCAGTGCTTTGAAGTCAGCATATATCCCCCTGTTTAAGAACAAAATTAAATATTTCTCAGCCAAAGTTTGATTTTGGGGGCAAATATTGGTCATTAGCGAATAAAGATCTTTATAAAGTTCTTTATCATTTGTGTTGAATCATTTTCTTCAGCTGTACTTGCCCGCTTATTCAATTTTTTATTACTCTAATTTGGAAATCCAGCTGATAAGTTTGATTCATGGACAGCCATTAAAGAACAAAATAGCAATTGATAATAATAAATAAACCATTATTATTATAACTGAATGAATAACGAAAACACAGCACAAATAAACACAAATACAGAAAACAAATTCAAGGCACTGAATCTTGCATGTTTCACAATGTAATCAAATAATCTATATATTTCAAATTGCACACCACAATAACAAAAACTGCAACTTTGTTATTTTTCGAATAAATGATGAAATGCATAACCAACTCACAATTTATATCAAAACATAAATGTTAAGGTAATGTCTCCGAATTCTATTGGAATATAATTTGCACCAACAATACACAAGGGGGAATCATTTCTTCTGGCAGGAATCAATCACTCTTTTTTTATGTATCACTACTACTTTGGATAATTTGGCTCCTTTTCTGAAGGAGCACATCCATCTCTGTTTAAACACTACAAGAATGCAAAGATGTTTGGTCAATAATCATGTCTACTCATCTACCGATTCGTTTCTGACTCCACGGACAAAAAAGCTTATAATTTAGTTGATTTCGTTATCACTCAACACCTAGACGTCCTTTTATCTAAACACATCTACGTTAGATGTTGTGTAGCAATCTCTCTGTGAATAAAAGAACATAATAACTGCTCGTTTATATTTTTGCTCAGATAAGTCCCTAAGTTGTTATGAGTTAGTAATTATCTAAATGTTGTTGATTTGATAACTGAAATTTTTCCACGTTCTCCTCGTATTTCTGCTAAAAGTTGATAAAAATTTTAAGAAAAAACTTCATTTTCTTGACAATTAATCATGGGCTCGAAATTCAAAATATTGCTTGAGAAAAATATTGTATTGCTCTTCATTTCTAAATTGTTTTACATAAAAAATATGCTTTCTCCCAGGGAAGAATACATGCTTTCAACATTCACGATCACATCAAAATGATATTTTAATTTCATGCCTTAAATTGTAATTATCGGGCCTAACAGCTTCCAAACAGTCCTTTCCTCTTAAAGAATGGTCAGTTATGGCCTATAACCTTAGGTTTACGTAATCTGACGTATGATCTAAAATAATTGGAATCGTACACAGGACCATAAGCCATGGATTACTTCCCCTAATTGTATAGTGAAACATATGGAGATAACGAAAAGTATTTCAGATCAAGAGTCCATAAAACAATACAAAATAGTAGCAGAATAAACACAGACCTCCAAACATCAGAGGTGGGATCAGGTGCCATGGAGGAGTGAGCATCCCTCCGCTGACTGGTCACACCCGCCGTGTCTTCCTTGTCATAATCGGGAAATAACGGTAAAATCTGTCGTCAATTCACTAGTTCTATTTCATTGTAACATTTACCTTTCGTATATTGTGTTTATGTATTTCCATGGAATTGAATCAAAGTTCCTGTACTGAGTATAATGAAGTTTTGAATCGTGACATGTTAAATGTGTCTATCTAACAGGACCTTCAGCAATACAGTAAAATTAGTATCCAGCACATTAAATAATGCTTGAGTATTAAATTGCTTACTCTCCATGTTTGCAAGGTAATAAAATGTCTTTGGAATTTTCTTTTTGTTGAATTATTCGTGTTTTAACCACATCAGAAAATCACTTAGATTTGATACTGTCTTATTTTTGTACTATCATATTTGAATAAGCCACCCCTCTTCTCAAATTTGTATTTTTGAAAAATAGATTTGAGCATGACGCCGCATTTAATTCAACCCGTTTTCATTGAAAGAATTTAATTTTTTTATTTTAAATGTCTTGATTATAATGATTGGGAAACAGTTTTTATTCATGAAAAGATATTTAAAACATCCCCAAAGCCTTCATGTTTATTTTATTCACAGAAATATCTCATACACTGTATATGTTCTCTAAGCAGAGAAAAATTACGGGATAAATATGAGTTCGTTAATTATAAAGCTTTCTTTAGCTGATGTTCGCAAGGTTCAAAGATTAATAGTTTTGCAGTTTTTTTCTTGATTGATAACTATTTGATTTACTTTAACTTTCATTAAAATTTTGAAAAAGTCCAATTCCGATAAAATCTTCTTCATTACGTCTTAAACACAAATTGAAAATGTAAAAACATACAGATATTAGAGTATTAAATAATCTTTCACACAAAAGATCTAAATGAAGAATCTTATCATTTATCTTATTAAGAATCAATAAAAAAAAATTTAAGTCTTCCAAAATCAAAAACTAAAGCTGTAATTGCTTGTCTTCCTCACCTTTTTAAGTGGGTGTACTAGTGAACGTTTTCCTTGTATTGTAGGAAGACCTAAGCAAAGGTTGTATTTCTATTTTGTCGCATTATAAAAGCTGTCACAGAATACATTTTTGCAGTAGTAATACAATAACAGATCGTGAGACAGGAGTATAGAAAAAAATGTTGCTAATAGGTGAGTCATCTTTAATATTTTTGAATGAAAAGTATAACTTTTTTGGTAACACCTATTCGCTGTTTATAAATTTAAAATGCTATTCTAAAGAAATTCAATTCTTTTCAAATGTATTATCTTGATTTTGCAAGCCATAGAATAACATTTAACACAAATGATTGATTTATATTCTCATCAACAATTGATTAATTACAGTTTTACTATCTGCTTCCATTTATTTCCAGTTGATTTGAATACTATATATTAACTTGAACGTGATAAACATTTCTCCCTTCTGGTGAAGGACCTTTCTTTTAACTATACATCCGAGTAGACATGAGCTTATACAGATTCATGAGTATCTCTTAATAGTATTTTAACTGATTTCAAACATTTAGATATGGTTTTCGTCCTAAACTTTACATTCAAGAATACATTAATTTTTTTTATAACGATCATAGAGATTGGAACTATTCAAATGTACAATTGAATTGTATAAAATTTGCCAAGATAAATCCTGATTTAAAAAAAACGAATGGATAATGCCTTGTACATATTTTCAAATGCTCAGAAAAGGTATAATTGTTCCTCTTTAAAAAGTAGAAATGCAGTTTTTAAACTAGGAAAAATGAATAACTCTTTGATGTACTTTTAAACCAAAGCAAGGCATGCTAACAATGGATGATAGATATATGATATTTCCTTCTTCATCTAAGGTTGTAATTATGAGAGCGGAGATTAACTTTGTATGGCGATGTGAGCTAATTAAATCTTGTTTGGAATATCATTATTATCTTCTGTTATATCAAATATCATAGGTAAAATTTGTACTTCAGGTAATCAGATTCAGCTGCTGGAAACGGGTTACACCATGCTTTTTTGTTTTCTTATGTACTAGTTACCAAAATGTATACCTAGATGTTTTATTTAAAAAAAAGCTAACATTGATTATTATTAATAAGTAATTTATTTGTTAATTTTATTTTTTCTTGTACGACCAATCCAAAAATGATTAAATGGAGCAAAAGAGAGAGAGAGAGAGAGAGACTAACACAAAACGTGAAATCCCACGTTCTGTTAACGATAAATATTATTTAAGAGGTTATCATGTAATACTAGATCGAATCAAAGGCAATCTAGGGTTTTCCTTTACAAAGAGAGTGACATGCGGAAAACATTTTTTCCATGAACGATTAATTAATTAGAGATCTAGGACGGTTTCATTGACAAAACTCCCACCGGTATTGGTTTTAATCTTTATTTCATTGACAAACAGGAATTATTTCATCAAATGCGCTTGGTTTTCCCTAATTTATATGTCATTTAGAACAGATCTATAGCCAAGGGATAATGAGTGGAAATTAGCAGCGAAGCATATTTTTTGTTTAAATAGATTTAATTAACAGAACTATAATACAAAAATCCCTCTGGTATTTGACTGAATGATAGTTTGACCTTATTATGTTTTAACTCGGTTTAAGGGAATTTTAATTTATCAGATAGATTTGAAATCTATGATATACTGCAATATAACTTTATGAAATGCTTTAATTAATTGATATATTTTGTCTCTTTGATAAAAGAAAAATTAAGAATTCTTATTTAATTTTTTTTTAATTTTCAGTGCTTTCGGCAGTTTTGATACAAAATATTGTATGTATTCATCAGGATGAAATTGAAAAGATATTACGGATACACAACTCGTTCAGAAGGAATTTCGCCAAACAGGGCTTATTAAGCCAGATATCAAATATGAATTCACTAGTAAGTATTTCCGAGGAAAAACATTATTATTTTGTTCTTCAAGTAAATTTGGAGAAAAACAAACAGTATTAGAAATACAGGTACTTATCTAGATTGCACAAGAAAAGGTATTTTAAAGGATTTCAGTATCCTGGCATTTTCAAGGAATATGCAATTTTTCATCACAGAGATATTTATGTAAAATAAAATCTGATATATAAAAATATCAATGGTTTTGGTATTTAAAGAAACAGGTGGCCAAATAAATAGAAGTTATTGAAGTATTTGTAAGTCAATTAAATAATTAGTAATTTAAAAAAAACTCTTCATCTATACTAGATGTCGATTTTTTTTTGTCACAGGTATGGAATAATCTATTAGCGACTGAAGCCGAACAGCGGATATCATGTATGCCACATTCTGGGGAAAATTCAAATCATTATTTTGGGAGGCAAATCAATACAGGAATAACAAGGAATGGGAATCTGACGAAAGTGATCGGTGAATGGTTGACAGAGGGACAGTACTTTATTCCGGAATTTGAAACATGTCTCGATATTGACGAATGCCAAAATTTTCTTACGGTATTTTTTTCTAAAAGGCATCGATTTTTTGGAAGAGTGGATAAGCATTCGCTACGATTGATCTATTTAAAATTCATCTTTCAAATTAAAAAAGTAACAGTTTGGTAACTTAGCTATATAATTATTCATGTAAATTGTTTAAACAAAACTTCAACTGTTTATTATGACCAACAATCTTGATAAAAGTAGTCATTCATTCTATTTTCAGATAATAAGGGCACAGTTACGGTTTTTGGGATGTGCTTTTCGAAGAAATTGTAGCAGTCATAAAATTCCCTACGATGTTCTTTTATGCATTTATGAGGGAAAGTACGAGATTAATTTTTATGAGAAGCATTGATATTGCAAATACATTTCTTACTAACTAGGGTATGAAAACAAAACGGATTAAAATACAGTTAGAATTAAAAATAATGTATTCATTACATTTCGAATTAATAGATATCTATTTTTATGCTTAATATAGCCAGGAAAGTCATAAACTCTTCAAGAAGGGCCATGTCTGCACACATTGCGAACATCAAACGTCGTTCTGTAATGACGGACTGTGCGGTATGTATCCCATTATCATTTATTTATGTGTTTTAAGAAAATAAAAAAAACTGTTTGTCGATATGAATTAGATTTAGGAGATGATCTCCTCTCCCGGGCACCTGATCCCACGTGTGGAATTTCTAGGGGGCCACGTTTATGCATTGCTCACAATATTGTATTGTTTTTAGATTTTACTAGCTCGAACGCTGTTCTTTATCTTCACGTTTTATTCAGACTTGAGGGAAAATCTGCCATTTGTATAGCTCTCATGAATTCATAAATTAGTAAAATTTAAAATATTTGATCAAATAACTTCCATTAAAATAAATGATCTTGTAATCATTTTTTTGAAACTAAATAACCTTGATAATTGTTTTTGTAAGTCGGGTAGGAATTCAAAATTAAGTAAAAGGAATTTTTTTCCCCCCTTTTTTTTGGTCCAACCTCTCATTTCAATGGCTTTATGTTTTATTTTACAGATTTGAAATATTTGTAGATTTATAGATTTTTGAAATAGATCACCGTTCGATATTCTCAAGCTGTCTGAAATATGTATCAATGACAGTTGTTAGAAATTTTTCCACGACATACAAAAGTAGAAAATTCTGTCTTGTCAAAAGAGCCACAACTCTTAATGCCTTTTTTGTATTTTTTTTTATCAGTCATCATTTGTATATGGTATAAAATAAACAATTTTTTAAATAAAGAAAAACTTACTCGAAATTCTTAGATGCAATATGCAATAAATATTTATTTAATGAATATTCTTTTAAAATTATATTGCATCCAATAAGGGATCTAGCACACAATTATGCGTACGATAAACTTTTTTTTAAATCTGAGATTTAAATATAAAGAGCATTAAATATTCCATAAAGCACAACGGTATATGTTCATGGTACAAAAACAATTGCATATGTTAACCTTAAACGTTTTAAATCTGAATAGAATTCGTGTATCTTTTAAGGCGTCCTTATTTGCATTACAAAAAGGGCAATGTTGAATTTATATAAATACTTTATATTTTAAAGTCACTGACATCCACACAAAATAATTAGAACAATGTTATATCGGCTAATTTCATATTAGACGTTTTAATAAGGCCAAGGCTACGTTTATAAGTGCTGGAACCTATATATCAGTGTTAATGCATTCGATTCAATATGCGTATACGTGATATGGACGAAATAGCACTAATATGAATACTGAAAATCAACAGTTTGATAATCGACATCAAATCGACGATTTTCTATTTATTTCTATTCACACAAAAAAAAACGATACAAAATCAAACAGTTAAACAAACAAATAAATTACATTACCAATTAAATTGCATGATAAATTATATGGAGAGTATTCAAGCTCAAAAATTCATTCAAACGATAAAACTCAGGAGCAGAACGATTATGTATTTCTTGATCATCAGACGTGGGATCATGTGCAATCAGGAATGAGCATAGCCAGCTGACACGTCACCTGCTGTGTGCTATTCCTTATGCCTGGAAAATTCATAAACCATGGCAATGACCATAAGAAGTGACTTGTGTGTACTATTTATTTTTTTTAAAGTGATTTTGCAAATGACAGTAAAAATAGATTAACGAGTATCACTTATAAAAAAAAAACAGCTGTCAATTATATCAAAGGGCCTGTATTGTAATTTATCGTGTGGAATTGCTTTATATATATAAACAAAAGGCCTTATTACTGTTGCTATTGCTTTAAGTAAAATTTTGTGATTTCTAATTATCCAAAAGTTCTTGAATTTTTACATTTGCTAATATTCGCGTATGCTTTACACAAATTCTGAAATGTATTCTTTCACTGTACTCTTGAAGTCTGTCATTCACTGTTGTTTATATATTTCAAAGAGTTATGAAGAATGAAGCTTAGTAGAACAATAAGTTGCACCTGCTATATATATTTTATGAAATTTCGAAATCCAGTATCAACATGATAGTTTAAATTCATTTTGTTTGTCGAGAATATAAAAAATAATTAAAACTGATAAAATGATTTTGCAAAAAAAAAAAATTCTCCTCAAAATGGGGGAATGTAGGGTTGTTAGTTGGATACCCACTTGTAGAAACAAAATCCCGATTCCTCTGCAAATATGATTGATTGATTGATTGATTGTATACCGTTTAACGTCCCTCTACAGAATATTTCACTGATATGGAGACGTCACCATTGCCGGTGAAGGGCTGCAAATGTGGGCCTATGCTCGGCACTCACGGCCTATGAGCAGGGAGGGTTCTTTATCGTGCCACACCTGCTGTGACATGGGGCCTCGGTTTATACGGTCTCATCCGAAGGACCGCCCCATTTAGTCGCCTTTTACGACAAGCAATGGGGTACTGAGGACCTATTGTTACCCGGATCCCCACGGGATCCTCTGCATATAAAACAAGTATCTGAGACTATTTGCAATATAAAGGGTCATATACATAGTCATCCTAAAGAGAAACGGGGATCCCAATAGGAGGCAATTATTGTTTACTGAGTAAACTCAGAATGCTTGTTTGATGTTTCTAATTCATTAGAATGTCTACTATACGATTAACTATGTTTAATTTGATTTTGTTATTCTTTTTTTTGTGATTCTTTTATTTTATATTTTTAATAAATATGTATTTATAAAGTGCCTCTGACCCCACTTCTAGAACTTTTATTTTGAAAGTTCGTTTTGGTTTATGCCCTATTCAGAGATGTCAGATGCTTGTAGATTTTTAAAACTCAAATTCTGTTCGCTTTCTTCGCCTTTTACATGTTTTTTTTATTTCTGGCTGCTTTTCCAAACTTTTTAAATCCATTTTTAAATTTTAAAAAAGTTTACATGGCCTGGATATCGAGTACTAGTATCTGAAACATAATTCTCCTACATATGTTCATGTTCTTCACCTTATAATTTAAGTCCTGCTGGACACGTTATTACAGGTGCCGTAAATAAAGTTAATAATGAGGATCTTAGATCACTTATTTTTAAAGGTCCTCAGTTAAGGAAATCCCGATCCTTCAACTGGCGTCGACATATCATAAAGATTATGGATTATGGATTCTTTTATAGATTACGTCAGGCGATGGGACTAATATGAAAAAGACGTTTACACTTTGTCAGAATGGAAAAAATGTATCCGATTCATGTTAGAATCTAGTATTAAAAGAGTTGGGGGAAATCTAAAAACCATCTATCCTTCTGTATTCATTAATCCAGAAGTGAAAAAAGAATTAAACAGATTTAATGATCAGTACGTACTGGTCCCTGCTGACAAAAGAGGGAACAACATTGTCTACGTTTGTTAGGCTCATGATGTACGAGCGTAAATTGTATTTTAGAAAAACTTCAATTTAATTCTACAAGTGGTAATCCAATTATTAATTATATATGATTATACTAATATGCTTCCCTTTCTAAGGAAGAAATTCTTCAAAATCATGTGCCCGTTTTGAATATTTTTTAATATCCCATAGAGCCAAAATGAATTTGAACTACCATTTATATGTTGGATTCCGAAACTTCATAAGAATCCTTACAAAGATATATAGCGGGTTCCAGTAAATGTTCAACCAAGCTTCACTCAGATTTTAACAGTAGTTAAGTGGAATCTGAACAACAATATATTCAAGAAGTGGTGTAAATCAAATGTGGATACATAAAATTTCCAGGAACTTTTGAACAGGAAATCACAAGATTTTACCAAAACCAACAGCTTAAAACTTACGACTTTTCAACTCTATACACAAAATTCCCCACGATAAAATAGAATCCAGGCTCTTTGATATAATAAACAGCTGATTTTCCAATAAAAATTGAACTCGTACATGTGTAAAACTTATCATTGTCATTTGCAAATAAATTTTCCATATTTTCGTTTCATATATTTTAAAAAACGATTCTGAAGTGTTACAAAGCAGTAAAGTTATATGTTACTGTCACAGTAGCTCAGTCAGTCGGTCATTCGCTCCGTCATTATGATAAGGTCATGTGTTCGAATCACGGCAGCGAATGATCTGTCTTTGTCGATAAAAAAACAAGTAGCAATTGTTCATTTGTCAAGCGCTTGGCATTTTGAAGTGAAAGTTGTGGATCTTTCGGATAAGACCATAAAAAACCAAGGATCCATATCAAGTAAGGCATTGAAAGGATAGAGATTATTCACTTATGTTCCTTATCTCCATATATTTCACTTTCAGCCTTTTACTCTCCTACACTTTTACGTTTTTACATCTACATGTTTTCCCATGTATGTCTCCATAGTTTTGCTCCTGAAACTTGATATCTTCAGGATTTAATCGTCGGTTAAAAAATTACCCTAGACTACTTTACGATTTGCGTTGAATTCCTAGAGTTTTAATGGTTTAATTCTTTTTTAATTTTTTTTTAAACCTTAAATTCTTTAACTTTAATTTGCTTAAATTTTCATACAATTTTATCAATGTCTGTATGATGAATATATTCTGGATGAAGTTTTTAGTAAGCTTATGTTTGTGAACTTTGATTCTTGAAGAAATTAATTAAAATAAATACTTACTAAAATTCATTTGTTTCTTTACAATGATACATATCAATTTTCTAATGTATCTTTTATTGTTTGCTATGATTATACATTGTTTTCAAGATTTGATACTTTTATGTTATTCAAAAAAATCTTTAAAATTTCCGAATCCTCTTTGCAAGGAAGAAAATAAGCGTTTTTATAACATTATTCAAAAAGTATACTAACTTGCCATGTCATTTGAGAATGTTGGATCCTTTTTTTTTTTTTTTACTTTTCATGACAATTTGAAGTATATTATAAAACATCATTATTCGTTTTACCGGAGCTCGCTTCGATATAAAAGTGTCTTAATATTCTTAAACAACTACGTATTATGTTTTTTCATATACTCCTCCAACCCCTTGCACATACTTTTTTCAACGATGGATAAAATAATTGTCAGGCGCAGCTAGTCATGGCGAACTCCATGCCTTAAGAGTTGTCTTTCTTTCAATACATTGATATCAAATATATTTGAAAAAAAAATCTTGTATAATAGTTCAATATGTAGAAAAAGAGTAAATTTGGCAATCTTGTCTTTCCAAAGGGCTTTTGATATGTACCTATCCAGGAAACATTCATCTCAGATTAATTAAGTCTTACAAGGAGGAAAATATATAAACAAAATAATTCTGTAATTGAAGCACTTTTTGTACTTCTTTATTTTTATTCTATTGAATCATTAAATTCCCTTTCATTCAGCTCTTTTCCTCTTATACAAAAAGGCATGGGGCTTTTAAAGGTTTTCTTTCTCCAGAGTTTTATCACACATTAAATTATACATGTTTCAAATCTTATTTCAATCGTAAAAAAAGTTAAGTACGATATACGTTTTGATATTTGTTTTCTAGCTCTTAAACTATTCATTCATTTATATGTCGATTTGATACACCTTTTACATGTCGACTCATTTAGTGGCTTAAAAATAAAAGTTGTTTAAAGTTTGCCTCATGTATGTCGCATATCTGAAGGTTGTATTAAAGTCATATATGTCGTATTATTGATAAGTTAAAACTAACTAAAATTAAAAAAAGATCTTTCTGTTCGTTTTGTTATTTATATAAAGATAGGATACGGAAGACCGTTGAGGTCAGTTCAGAGAAAGAAATATTTTATTTCGTTTAATCGCAATAACTATTGTGTTTAAACGCAAAACATTGCGTTTAATCGTAATAATTATTACGTTTTATCGCAAAACATTGCGATTAAACGCAATAATATTTTTTGCATTTAATCGCATTAATTATTGCGTTTAATCGCAATAATATTGCATAATGTTGCGATTAAATGCAAAAATCTTTGTATTTAAAAGCAATCATTTCATTTGATCGTTGAAGAGTGCAATGGACCCATTCGATATGTAGTAACTTATAAGGAGAATTGTGATTTGTTAAGCTTTATAGAATCAGATTCTTCTGAGCAAGCATTTTCTGAATGGTTAAATCATTCGTATGGATTTAAAGAGGAGAAAGAAGTGTCGGTCTGTAAAAACAAAGACAACCTGAGAAAGAAACAAAGCTTCAGCATGTATAGATATCTATATTCCTGTTAAAGTTTGGTTAGTTGTTTACAAACACAAATGACATTTCCTATATTGTTTTCTCTACGTTTAAACTTTAAAACTATGCAAACGATTATAAAGGATTTTCGAAATAAGAGACCGGAAAAGAAATAATGATTAAAAAACTATCACTCCACGTTGCGGTCACAAAGTTTAAACCCTGTACTTGTATAAAGGGCTTAAGGAAACAACTGGTAAAATTTTTAGACGTATGTATATGTACATGTACATATTATGTGTATGTATATTCACAACCTTTCCTTTGATCACATACGTAAACACAAGAACACGAGAATTAATGAGATGGAATCAAGATATCAAAAATAAATCAAATGAAAATAGACTTGCCGATGTAATCTACCAAATTGATATATCTTATAAGTGTTAACACCACTGAAACATTCCTAATTAGCTGTGATATCTAATGAATTGATTAATGGCTGCGTTAAAAGTGTTGGGCTCTAATAGCTATAAGAATCTTGGTTATTAGGATGCCATTGTTAAACTTAAAATCTCACAAACTGCAACATTTTCAAAAAGAAACGAAACCAAACGGCTCTTCCTTAAAGAATCGGACCATAGTATTTATTATAATCTTTGCATTCAAATACAAAAAAAGACATTGCGATTAAACGCAAAAAATTATTGCGATTAAACGCAAAAAAAATATTTCTCTCTCTGGCCTCAATGGGCTTCCGTACTTTTCTGAAAATTAAACAATTTAAATTAATTGCGTTTCATAGTTTAAACAATAATCGATTTATTTTCTACTTGGAATTTTCAATTTCAGACATAGTTTAAGTTCAAGATTGGTGAAAATTTGAATTTAAATTTAAATAAAAAATATGTAAATATATATTTAATTTCGTATTTTGTTTAGCTCAGATACGCCATATATAGCTTTAAGTATAGACAATACGGAAGAACAAGCCGCTACTTATACTCAGTTATATGAAAAAAGAATTAAATCGGCTTTCCCATCGACAAATTAATTTTTCTATTTTGTGATCAGATCCATATGTTATTAACACCTGCCAACTCTGCCGAATTACTCTATACTTCTATGCAAACTCTCGCATTTATATATTTTTTCATTATTAACAAAAAACTAACGCTTCTACATGGATTTTACAAAATACTTGTTAGAAGTAGTATTTTGTTACTTTTATCATGTTCATAATCATTATAATAAATACATGAAAAATATGAATATGAACTCCCATGATTTGTAGTAAGATATTAATATTATATCACGAATTATATGTTTCATTATCCTGAGCCTTGGCGAGGGGATAAAAATATATAACGAGATGGACAAAAATCATATCCAACTAAAAAACATGGAAAATTCTTTCTATGAAGAAGGATATGGAAATAACGAACAGTATTCAATATCAAAGTCCATAAAACAATACAAAATAGGGGCATAGCAAACACGGACCTCCGAAACATCAAAGGTGGGATCAGGTGCCATGGAGGAGTGAGCATTCCCTGCTGACCGGTCACACCCACCGTGGGCTCATTGTCATAATCGTGAAATAGCGGAAAAATCCGTCGTCAATGCAGTGTACATGTAAAAATAACTAACAATTAGTACGAAAAACGTCAGTCAGCATTTTACTCAATAATAAATTGTTTTAGCTGACAAGGTCATTGTATCGACCATAGAACTTACGAAATGATGACTTTAAATGAGACTGCTGATATCTCATGTATAACACTCACAATCAATGTTTCACACTGATTTCATAAAGGAATCGGCTTTATTTTACTTCATTACGCTAACGTTTACGCAAAACTTGCTGTGACGGCACAACTGTGGGATACCAAAAATATACAATGATTCATATTCATGGCCACGGGAGGAAGGGGTGAACATAGAATAAAAAAATTTATTTATTTATTTATGACGTATGTGAAATGATGACTAATGATGACTATTTCATATCCTTTTTACAACCCAAGAATTGTATAATCCATCTAAGGATTATCTTCTAGGGAATAGCTACGATAAGTTATTAATAAGAGTACATTGTAATTATCATGTAGAGTAAACTAAAGCAAGTCCATTTATTCCCAACAGTCAGGAAAAGTATAAAGGATTTAACCTCAATAAGGAAATAAATAAGCACACATGGATGTATTTCTGGCTTTTGTTGGGAGGTAGGGAGTAAGCACAAAAACATAAAATTACAAAATATGGACTAGAAATGCTTAAGACAAAAAGATAAATATTTTACTAATCAAAGTTCTAAGACAAGATACTGCTGTTCGATATTTTTTCATTGGAGGATACAGGTGCATTGAAAATTAATAAATTCATAATATAAGTACATGTAGGTCTGAACGTAATCATTTTGATATGCAAATTCTCGTCTATTGTGTGAATTATTTTTTCGTCAAATGATAAACTTTGCAAAAACAGATTGATCTGTATTCAAAAATGGAAGAATCCCAATGTTGGTTGGATTTAAGTTCAGTAAAATCAAAACCCCTTTGGACTAGCGTAGGACACTAATATAGGTTAAATACTTGTTATGGGGAGAAAGAGATAAATCCTACAGAAAATCATCTAAAAATCGAAAGGATCACGAGGACTAGCGTGAGCGCTGTAGATCAGGGCATCTTTACCAATTTTTAAAATTAAACGTCAAGTGAACACTTACATGATTGGTTCAGTGCAAAGTTGATCAACTCTTGCTGTTCTGAATCTGATATTTGAACCTGTATTCATCAAAAACTAGAGGTTTTCTATATGATATTCGATATTGATATTTAAAGGTGATTCGTTTTTCATTCATCAGATGTAAACATAGATATTCAAATGAAATCATTTTTCTTCATATCTCTTTTTGAAAGATAAAGATAGCGACAGGGCGCTACAAGTTTTAAGAACTTGTGCCCAATCCCTTTGTAATGAAATATGTTTTAATCAAATCAAAGATAAAACTAATAGTATTCAAAGTCCCTGAATCTAGAATTAATGTCTCGAATGATAATCTTCTTGTGATTACTGAGCGAATGCATAAAACACACTTTTACCTTTCAATTATTTTCACAATCAAAAAAATCTGATGAAAGAAATAAAACAATTAAATAAATGGATGATAAAACAATTCCTCTCTTTCACAGAAGCTTAAGTTTGCTTCATCAAATAAAGGATACATTGAAACAAATGCATAGGATGTTATAGGAAGGAAGGTGATATTGTTTCGTTAACAACAATTTGTAGAGAGGGATCGGCCTTCCGCAGGCGTTGAGAGTTTGATTTTTTTTTATGAAAGATGAAAATAAAGGTCAGGAATACAGAGGTGTTAGTCTTTCAGGGAGTTCAGTTATGGAATCAAAGATTCCATGTTATTATTCCCCTGCAGATAATTTAAGCTAGTATGTTATTGATGTGGAATCAAGGAGAGAGAGAGTTGTTTCATTGATTATTTTCATCTGATGTTTCATTGATTATTTTCATCTGATTAATGTTTTATATATTATATAGAAGTATGTATAACCATGGCAACATAAATATGGTATTATTTTCTTTCATAATCTCAAAAAATTCCTGCCATAGACACCATAACATAGAGAGTTTATATTCTATCATCAACGGCATATTGATTCTTCTTGCCAAAGGCTTTGTGTGCGAGTGCTATCCATATTTTAAAAATACATTTTTTAAGGTTTTTCAATATCAAATAATATTGAAATGTCTGGAACATGAGATAAATTATCACTCATTAGTATTTTAATTACACTTATTTTCTTTACAAGAATCACTTATTAAGATCGTTGATAATTCGCCATGTATTCTTATAATACCCCCGCTTGAAAAGCGGGAGGGTATATAGTAATCGTTAATTCCGTCCGTCTGTTACGCTTTGGGGTACCCATCTCTTATCCGCAACTCCTCTCATACCACTGAATGAAATTTGATGAAACTTTCACAGAATCTTTATTACATATTGCCATTGTGCACCTCCTATTTTACTTTTTGATCTGACATATATTTTGGATTTTCCAGAGCAAAACATGGACACTGCCATTTTATTCATATGGGAGGCGGGGGATATCATTTAGTGAGCTCATCGCTCACAGTACCTCCAGTTTATTATTGCTTCAATGTCACATATTTCATATTTTGAAATATGCATTTAAGAATTTCTTTAAAACAATTAACCTTATTTAAGATAATCATATCTTCTTTTAAAGTACAACAGGTTTTACGATCACAGTAATGTGTACTTTGAATGAATGTAGATTACATCATGTGATCCTTTAAGTTTTTATTACTCCTAATCGATTATATCCGATCACCTGAAACTGTAAATGTTTTCATTTATCTAAATGTAGGAATTCAATTTCTAACAGATCATAAATGGTAATTACAGAGCATTAGTTACATATGCTTGCAGTTAAAAACCAGACCTATTTTATAGATGAAAGCCATTTAGCAGTTGTTTTATGGAATGGTTTTACATTTAAACCAGTTTATTTATTACGGATGAACTAATCCTCATAAAAGGGCAGATGCTTATTTCTAAATCATGTTGTCGTTTTTTTTATTATTAAATCGTTCCTAAAGCAAGCGTACAAAAATCATGAACGAATATAAATTGTATGAATAAACTTGTTTTGCATGTAAAAAGATCTTCGCTGCTGAGCATAGAAAGTAGGTTTTAATTTCTTTAAGTACATTTAGTACTTCTGTATATGTAAAAAAAATAGCTAGATATATTTTGTGAAGTTACTCTTATTTTTTTTTCTTTGTGATCAACGTTTTTGTTATCTTTGCAGATACTTGCAAATCGGAGAACAGTGCTAGTTGTGGTAAGTTTAAATAACATACCCATTCTCTTAATGATATTGATCTCGATTTTTTATACCAATGACTTATCAACAATTTACTTAAGACATTGACTCATTGTTTTTTTTTTTATTAAAATCATATTAATTACACGAGGATGAAAGCGATACATCTTTAACATACATATGTTAATTTGGATATCATAGATTGCAGAAAAACCTGCAACAAGCCAGGAATAGGTGTTGGAGCACTGGTAAACTCTACCTGTACCTGCGAATGCCTCTACGGAAAAGGCCCGAACTGTGACGGTAAAATATTAACTTAGACCAAAATAATATATTTTTTTAGGTATGAATAATGTATGATTAAAATAAAACATAATATTTTCATATAGTTTGATGAACTATCATGGTTATATTTTCGAATATGAAGGTTAGCAATTTTTTTTATTTTTCCCTCAGTAATACATTGTTTTTTTTAACTTTTTGCTAACTACTTAAGTACTTTTTTTTTAGCAAAAATAAGCCTAGAAGTTTTATTGTACAAAATATAAACTAGATTTATGTCTATAGCTATCTAGTCATGCCCTAGGTGTACTGACTAGCTGTTTATTTTATTTATGAATACCACGTGCTTAATAAGGAGCTATTGACATTTGTAACTTTCCTGTTGTCAAAAGAAATAGGCTGAGAAAAAGAGATTTAATGATACAATCGAAAAGGACAATGATTAAATAGGAACACATTTGATTGCTTTGGGGAATTGTGCTGTTATTTATCACAACAGAAAGTTTAAACTTACCGGAGAAAAAAGTAATAAAAAGTGAAATACATTATTTACTTTCATTGGAACAACCCTTCTTTTAGTGACCATTCCGGTTTACATTTTATTCATCCTGTATATGTTTGATTTCTTTTTCTTTGAAAAATAAAATCAGCTTATGTAGAATACATGCACATTATGACACACAAATGGCCCTTCTAGGGGTGCCTCTGTCCTTGGTTTTGGTTATTTCTATTGAAGGAAGGTAAAAACAATGACGCATTAGAGTTGTCTGACCTTGTTTTTTTTTTCTTTTGCGTGAAGACTTATGACTAACCATCAGTCTAAAGTGACAGATGCGTGGAAAAATATTCAACTTAATATAAAAAGTCTTTTAAAAAAAACCTTATCATTGAACGCAGCTGTTCAGCAGCTTTAATATTGCATTTCTTCTAAGTTTTACACTTTGAAAAGAGAGTTCCTGATTTTTAATTTTTTTTAAGGAAATAGACGTATTTCTGTATTTGCAGACAACGACGTAAATCAAGACAGATTTGACTAAGTGCTTTTGAGATCATAGGATTAGAAAATGTTAATGTTACTACAGCCAATGAATATAACTTCAAAGATATATCCTTCTAAATTTAAGAAAGTGGTTGGAGAAAAAATCAGTTTCCATTTGCATTTTTAAAATGGTTCCTAGGAAAGTTGTGTCGAACTAGTCATTACTATTTAAAATTCTTTGAAACCTTTGAACAGAAGACTGCGTAAATCCCCAAATGTATGAAAACTGGGACATTTGTGAGTTGGTGACCACAGAAGACTGCATGTCAGAAGATGCTCAAATCCTCAAGGAATACTGTCCCGCTAAATGTGATTGCAGTAAGTTCAATATCAAATAGTACTTAGAAATTATCAAAATGATATCCCTCTGAAATACAGAGCAGTGTATATTTATAAAATACCAAAGAAAGCTACATTGCAAGTTATGCTAATCTCTAAAAACATGAATATCATTCTAATGTCATTTTCATTATAAGGTCAAAGGATAAATTGTTTTTCATTCAATTTCATATGGGAAAATGCAAATATAATAATGACATATGAGAAGATGAAGCACTTATGTGGAAAATTTCTTTCAATACATGTAGATCAATTAATGCAAGAAAATTAAGCATAATAGTTGAGCTCAATATTTAAACCATACAGTTGAAATGAAGAATTGGAAATCGTGAACGATCTGAATTAATAGATTTAAAAGCAATGTCTTTTCATTTAAATTTGGATGCAGCTGTGAATTGTCTAGTTTTAAAAAGGTCAATACTAAGTTTAAGTTCATCATTAAGATCCTGATCAAATTCCTGTTCACTTTCATGTCTATCAAATTGAATGGAACTTTCCTTTTTCAGCTCGACATCCAATGGCTGAAAATCAAACGATGGGAAGACGTGGGAATTAATGAGAACGCATGATTCAAACAAAGCTTTGTTTTCCATTTATTGAAAAAGTCTTTGAGGTATACATTGAGCAAACATGGGAAATGTTTGTCAGACACTTTGGACACTTTGGATATTACTGAAAAACACTGTTGCATAATGGGTATACATTGAATCCGCATTCTTATATGAATATAAATGTTTTTTTGTATTTTGCGTGTCTTTGATCAATAAACATGTTCCCCCAAACATCTTATGCAAGTTTATCCGGAAATATGTGAATGAGAATCTGACCTTGTGCTTCCTATTTAGTTGTTTAACATAAACTATAATTTCCGATTGTCATTTTAAAATGAAAGAAAACAGATAACTGTTAAGTTCGAAATTAGGAACTCAAAGTTTTAAAATACATCTCTGTAATTTTCCAAGGCAGGGTTCTCCATATTTGTAAAATTAACCACGGAGGAAGCTGCACAAAGGCGAAATGTGGCCGAAAACACGAACACGTTTTAGACTTCCTATTCATTAATTATGATAGGTTTTACAATTTTTAAACTTACCCACTGCAACACAAAACAATGAAAAAACTAACACCTTTTAAAGTTAAAAAAAATAATCATTAAATTGAAAAGGATTTATCCTGTATCTTACTTCACATATGTACCAAAATTTGACCAAAACTGTAGTAACCTTCTGAAGGAATTTAAAGAAAAATTGTTGATACAGTAAGTCGGTTACCATGGCAATATTTTTCAGAAATTAATAATTATAAGAATTGTAGCATGTTGTATGAAATGTTTTATTCAATATGACTAAAACTGATGAATTGGTAGTATTTTTAAGTTAACACACAAAGGAACATTTGGACATGTCACCAGTATATTTTCTAAAAGTTTTATTTTTCTAGATATTGCAATTTTCATCAAGTTTTGTTTACTTCTCCACGTGCCCAGTGCTAAAAATAGCGCCACGCGACATAACGACGGGAAGTAATTCAAAACAAAGACTTAGACGGCGATTGAGACGTAGGCCCTATGTACATTTAATCATAAAGGATAATAAAGTTAAAGCATGGGATACAGATTAAATACAAAGGAATATTAAATTTTTACAGAGTATTTTTTTCTGGCACGGAAACTTTAAGCGCATGTATTACGATTAGGATTATCATGCTCTTAATTGTCAACCTTTTATAAACCCGTTATCTAATCATGCAGTGAACAGGTTGAAGTTCCCCAAAATTATTTGTATGTGTAGATGATAATAAACTCTCAAAATATTGATAATCTGATCAGCTGATTAACTCTCCATTGATTGTCACACTTCACAGCGACCGTGTTTGTTTAGCTTAGTCCGCTTTCCCTCGAAGAAAGCGAGGTGCATGGCAGTCGTAGTATAAACACGATTAACTACTCAATTCATTAAAAAAAAGTAGGTGACAGGACTGAAATGCAATAAAATTTAATCATGGCGGCTGCCGATTTTAACCATGGTGCAGATTGCCAACCATGGCGCCCATAAATTTAACCATGGCGGACCGCCATGGTTAAACCCCTTGTGGAGAAACCTGCAAGGTGTCCATTTTCTAGGCGAATCTTTAGATCGACTTCAAAAAGATAATTTTGAGTATTTCTAAAAAGAGGCGTAAATGAACTATTGATATTCAAAAATTTAAAAAAATCGATAATTTAAAAAATTAAAAGAAAAACATTAGGGATATTTTACATAAAAAATCATAAGCATTCAACGATTTTAACAATAGGTTATTGCTATCAATATCTCGTTTTGTTATTCCAGTAACACTTCTATCAAGTTGAATTTATGTGACACTGGTCGCCATGGAATGCTCACTCCTCTATTGCACCTGATCTAACCTCTGATGTTCAAAGGTTGTATTATTTAATGGGCTACAATAATGTTTGTTATTTCAATATATTTCCATTTAAGCATCCAATCTCTCGCTTTTGTTTTTGCACTTTAATCATATTTGTTACATTACTAAATATGATTGTTCACTGTTTTATATTTACATATTTCAAAGGAAGGGAAAAATTTGTACGAGAGGTAAATCTATTAAATTGATTGGGACATTATTTAAAAAGTTGAAGTGAATTTGCTTTATGAACTGATCAATTTCTTTGCAGTTGATTTACTTTAAATGAATTTCTTATTCTCTCGCAAAGTAAAAATAAAAATCAAAAAGTGTAAAATAACTCCCAAGATTAATTCAAAGATGTGTTAGAGAAACGAAACACAATATCTATTCAATATGCACGAGATATTTTTTTCCCGCAAAAAATATCAGCAAACAAGGACCTAAAAGATAATCACAAAAATCAGATCAATAAGTAGCTTTAGACTTGAGTCAACATTACAATCATTTATACATTGAACATCTATTAATTGTGACTTAAGTCTGAGACTACTTAATGATTTTGATGCCTGAAGTATTCTGCCTATTAGTACAGAAAAGGAAGGAAATCGTTGAGCTGTATCTTTCTAAGAAGATTTTATATAATTATCTGTGTCTTTTGTACTTTATTTATATAAAATCACTGTGAATAGGTCACTGCTCCCGTGGTTAATAATTAGCCCTTATTTATCCTTATAGGCGCAATAAAATATTGTTTATTGAAATTGCCAAGCATTCTATGTCATTAAAAATGGACAAAAATTTTGCTATACGTTTTAATAATCAGTTTTTATATTAAGAAAATGGGCCAAAAATCATATGTTTTTAAAATGTCTGTTGTTCTGTACCGATTTTTGGCTTGAGGGAAAATTTGCTGTCATATTTACATACAAAAACTAAGTTTGCAAAGAAAAATATAAAGTACGGCAGCATTATGGCATTCTTTCAGGTCGCCGATATTTGCATTTTGTTCTAGATTGACCGTGTATTTTATACATTAAATGACGTTTGCTTGTAAAAAAAAAAAATTCAGTTATGAACATTCTTTTCTCAGCCAGATATTTTACATAAAAAAAAATATGACTAAAATATGAATTTTTTGTGTGTGCAAAATATGGATATAACAACAGTATTCAAGCTTAGAAGTCAGTTAACCAAATCAAATCGACACAGGGCATCAGAGGTGAGATCATGTGCCATGGATGAAGAAGTATCCCCTCCCGACCGATAACTACAACCTTAAAATGTATATATGTAAGACTCCAAAGTGCGATGGTGACGCCAAAGTCAGATGGTCCCGCCGAACCCAGATGGTCTATGCCAAACCCCGATGGCTTGCTGTCTTTACGCCAAAGTCCAATGGTCATGCTAAAGTCCGATAGCTCATTTCCGATGAGACCCGTTGCGCTAAAGTGCGATGATGGTCTGATACGCCATAGTCCGATGGTGCGGATGAACAATCAATGTTTATGACGTCACAATAGTCCGACGTCATGCCATTGTCCTGCATTCAAAATCCATAGAATCGGTATTCGTCTCGTGTACATTCAATTTTACTGATTTTGCTTATTGTTTTTACCAAACTAGAGACCATCGTCGCAAACCACGGCCAAAATGTACGATCCTCTCCCATTCTGGCCGTGGTTGAACGAGGAGAGAATTCTTCGTAGCTCATTAAAATTTGCGAGTAAAGCATAGTTGGATGATAAACTTTGTGTAATGTTTTGTACCCGCGGAGCACACTTAACAGGAATGTAACGTCAAAACATAGCGTCGAGAATTTCTATAAAAAAAAATTCTATCCCTTTATCTTTCACACAGTATAATTTAATGCCCACTCATTTAAACCTTTTCTAATACTTGACATTTACTTTTAAGAATTGCTCTCGTTGTATGATTTCCTTTGTTAAGGTTTTGATTGCTTTTTTTACTTAATGCTTCTTTCACAGGATAAGCAGCTCCGAAGCGCCTATGTCTTTCCTTGACCTTCCAACTTTTTAAAGTCTTTGTTCAGATTTTTACAGTTAAACCGTAGCTTCACACACTGTCCTCATCCGATCGAAGTCTATGTCACTCAAATACTGACGGTATTATTTACACACATATGACAACTCGCTTGTGACATATTTTCTTGATTCCTTCAACCTTTATAGAGTTTATTCGGGGTTTTTCCTAAATAAAATCCAAAATTGTATCGTTATCTGCTGCTCCATGACGTTCTTAAACGTCATCGTTTTGTCGTTTTCAATAAGGACTACCTATCTTCTCAAATTGATTTCTTTTCAACAAAGCAAAATATAAAGCCATAATTTGGTATACAAATCGATGTAACAATTCTTAATTTGAATTTCTAGGTTGTTTTTCGTTTTACAGATAATATGACTACAGACTTTATATAGTATATTATCTGTAACTTAGTAAATCTTGACCTGCTCTGTAAACCGATTTTTGTATTTTTAAAATCTGGAGAACTTTTGAATAAATTGTTATATTTTGAAAAAAATCAATACAATTCATTTGGATTTATTGCAAAAATATTTCTATTAAATTTGGATATCATGTGACGTCAAATAAAAAAGATATGACAGTTGTCAAAGAACTTTTCATGCAACCCTCGTATATTCAATATGCGTCGTGAATTTCAAATGCATACATGTATATATATGTGAAAGTTTATATCATGTGTGCTATTGCCTTACGGTGCATGGGTGATAGCTCAAAGTGTCTAAAGCACCATTAAGTTTCTTTCTGCTTAAAAAGGCTCGGTAAGCCTCAATAAATTCCAGAATGCACATTAGTGAGTTTCCCTTTGTACCGCTATTAATGTTCTGGAAACCAATCTCGCACACACATGGGACCATGAAGATTTAAGTTATGGACAGTACTCTAGGTCTCTATTAACAAAATCTTATATCAACGGAAATCAATGAGAGTGTCTCTCGTAATTGGCCGTATGTTTAGTTCTACCCAGGAATTCGATCAAAAAGCCTCCGCTTTGACTACTCCTATTAAATATCTTGTCTTTTTCTTGTGTTGACCACTTACCCATTTTAAAAACTAAGGGAAACTGTCCTAATGACGTTACACATGTTATAGAAAGTGCAATTAAAGTATGATTATTCGGAACCCTAATTATATCTTAAATACACTTTTATTTTTCGAAATAATACTCATATATTCTTTAATGAAACCTACATTTCTTTTATAATGCGCCCTAGGACAGTACCCTTTACATATTTAAGAATGATACTTTTATTTTGTCTAATTTTATGGAAAAAAATTAGATGTACCTTTAATTGGATAAATACTTTTTTTTGGGGGGGGGGGGGGGGGAATCTATTTTCTTCGATTAAAATGCTTGAATGGTAATATGATTTTTCTGGACAATCCTGGAACATATATTTCTTAACTTAAGAAATATGTTTTTAAAATGTGGACGTAAATGATTATCATTTGTGTAGAAACATATATTTTAAACTTGTAAAACTTCATATAAAAATTATTCCAGAATTCAGCAAAAGATACAAGAATACTTCTATTTCTAATGCTTTTAATTCAATTTCATGTTACTGTCAAACAAAAAAGAATTTTTCATCTGGAAAATTGGTTCCCAAGTAACGGGTTGGATCATATTGATGTGAAAAATCTTTAAGGAAACGATTAGATAAACTGCCCCACAAAAGAGCTAAATGCGTGGTTTTATTCTAAAACAGGATGTACGGCGTGTAAATTATCTTTGTTAATTGAGTAATGCGTCGTGTTATTTCCTCAGTTGGCCGTTGCACCCTTAACGAAGATCAGTGCAGGAAGGTCTCGGGTGATTTTTAAAAAATTGTTTAATTTTTTTTTTAATTTATCAGACCAAATTTAATATACATTAGATTACTGATTCCATGCCACCTGGTTATTAAATGTTTCGTTCAAACTACAAAATTTTAAAGTTTTGATGACAAATTGAACTTTTACTGGTAAGATTATTATGTGAACTTCGATGCTAAGTCGTTGGAAAATATGTACTTCAATTCTTGGCATATGATCTGCTCCTATTTTACCTTGTTTTATTGACTTTTCATCTTGAAATATCTCTTAATCTTGAATACTATTGGTTATCTCCATATGATTCATGTGTAAAATAGAATGTACCCTTTGTAGTCTAATTTATATTAGTGAAACCAAAGGTTGAGTTAATCAAGGAATAATTGCGTAAAGATTTTAAGTTAATAGGAGATGCGCCAGAAGATCACTGGTAAAGGAATCTAGGTACGACCTTTTCATATTATAAATGACAATATCGATAGTGTTGAGAGTCTATGGTATTGTGATGAACATGTGATATGTTTAGAACTTAGAAACGTGTAGTCACTAGCATCGTTCAGACAATAAACGCATGATACATAATGTCACCTTTGATTCATTTCTCACCTACGTAAAAAAACAGTTAGGTTATTATCACATGTGCACCAAACTTTGTTATTTGAGCGTTTAAATAGGTTTGGCGAGGTAAAAAAAAACACAAACTTGGAAATTTATACACCAGAATACAGGTTGTGATCCGTGATTATGGATAGTGCATATTTTTCTTTTTCCTTTTTACATTCTCCGTTTTAAGGAAGATATTGCTGCTAAAACGTTTATTCTAAGTTTTGTTTTGCCAAGAGAGCAATCAAAGGTGTAAATATATACATGTATATATCTATAAAAAGAAGGACCAGGCTTGAGTTTATCATTTATATCAGTTGAAGTCCTCACATCCATGGCACCTGATCTCACCTCTAATGTTTTGGAGGCATGTTCTTGCACTTTTATACCTATACTCATAATATGCAACCAACACTTAATGTTATATGTAAAGAACCTGGTGTCATAAATACGGTTCTTTGAACACATATGAATTGTTGTTCAGGGACGTAGCATTTTTTTTTAAAGTATGGGTAGGGCAGCTTGGGAAAAATGAATTTCAGTTTACGTGAACAAACTTGCCAAGCAAAAAAAAGAAATGAAAGAAAAAAGAAACGTTCTCTTCAAAATCATACTGGGTAGTGGTGTAGGTGGTTGAGGATGGATGTTCTTTTGATTGTTGTGGATATTCAGTAATTATCATGTTGATGTTGCGCTTATTCAAAAATTTTAGAACAAATTTAAAATTAAGGTCTTCCGTTTCCAACGGAAGACCTTCTACTGATTTTGTTGGTAAAGATTATTATTCTTTTTTTTTCTTCTACTTCCTAGACGCCAACTTTGAAGTCTCATATCTCACTCATTTCTCAATTGATTTCGCTCAAATTTTCAGAGGTACTAGAACTTACTAAATTCTATCAGAATGCTGTCTAACATTTTAAAAAGTCACTTCCGGTTTTGGGTTATTTCCCTTTAAATGAAAATTTATAGGCTTTCGTTTCCAGACAAAGGCTCAGAGACGGCTAAAGCTGGAGCAGAAATTCTTCGGATTTTAGATAATAGAAAGATTGAAATTGTGCACATTGGTTTTTGTTTTTCGATTTCTCTTTTCAAAATGGCGCTATATAGGGGTAAAAAATTATGACGCTTAAAAGATCCAAAAATTACTCATATTTTAACAGTACGACATTTAACTCTGGACACGACATAGTCCAGACTTTTTACTACCATTTCTAATTATGATATCAAAAATATTTTTATATCACTTGGTGGGATTTCTTTGCAGTATCCCAGAGTCTCATGTTGAACTCACAAACTTATCCACTTCTAAAGATATGAAGTCCTAAAACTCGGAATCCCATGGGAGAATGGTGGGATTTTCTGTCCCACCAACAATCCCACCATTCTCCCATGGGAGAAAAAATGTCTGATGGGATATTTTCTCCTGTGGGATTTTTTCTCCTACCAATTTGTTCAAATGGGATAAATCCCACGGAAATTGACAATCAAACTATATCTCCCATTTATTGTGAAACATGAAATATATCCTACAAATTATAACAATTACAAATATCTTGTCATGATATATAGAAAATATACCTACTATAACAATATATTTGTGAAAATAATTCATTGTCAATATCCGTGGGATTTATCCCATTTGAACAAATTTGTGGGAGGAAAAATCCCACAGGATAAAATATCCCATCTGACATTTTTTCTCCCATGGGAGAATGGTGGGATTGTTGGTGGGACAGAAAATCCCACCATTCTCCCATGGGATTCCGAGTTTTAGGACTTCATATCTTTAGAAGTGGAGATGTTTGTGAGTTCAACATGAGACTCTGGGATACTGCTAAGAAATCCCACCAAGTGATACAAAAATATTTTTGATATCATAATTAGAAATGGTAGTAAAAAGTCTGGACTATGTCGTGACCAGAGTTAAATATAGTACTGTTTTTTGCTTTTTATCTTCTAAACTAAAAATATTTTGTTAAGATATATAGAACGTAATTTGTGCAGAATTACAAGATCTTTCAAATGATATGTCGGAAAAAGGGCTGACCCCTAAATGAAGGGATCTAGAGGGGCCAAAAAAATTTTCCAGATACCTCAAAAAGTATTGAGAGTTTGTTATACATCAAAGAAGCAAAGTTGTTGAAAATGTCAAGCATAATCTAATGGAATCATCAAAATACGTCCAGCGTCGTCACTTCCGGCCAAACCGGAAGTTGTCGGGAAACGCGTATTTTTGCCGTTTCTGACAAGTTTTTGGGTAACATATGTCTCTGGGAGCTTAAAACTTAATTTTCCGTCCGTCGTCGTCACTTCCGGTCAAACTGGAAGTAGCAAAAATGGCTTATTTTTGCATTGATTAACATAGCTTTAGAGGATTCAAAGCATTTTTGGGCGTTATTTCTCATTTTTGTGAAAAATGAAAGCTACTTCTGGTCAAACAGGACGGAAGACCTACTCGTTGCTTTGCAACGAGCTTTGCTCTAGTTCTGTTTCTTTTAATTTTGGGATTACTCATGTGCATTAAAAATAAAATTGGCATGGGATAGACATGAACATGCGGAATTTTAACAGTTTAGTACTACATATTCAAAAGAGCATTTTATATGTTGGTAAAAGGGCACGAATTGATGGATATTTTATGGATACTTCCTAGAGAGTGTTTAATTTATATACTGACATTAAAGGTACCCACTCTCCTCCTCGTTTTACCTAAATTTTCATCAAGAGTCAATTTAACTTAACAAATAAGCGAAAAATTTTAATTATTAATTAGCAGATTGGCTTGAAACGCATATTAAAATAGTCTCAATCCAAAATTTGCTAATTTATTGAAAAAGTATTGTGAGGAATATATCACACATTTAAAACAAAATTTTCTTTTTACGATTTCTGTTGGTTCTGAAAATATCAATATGAAAATTCTTTCTGAAAGAAGCACTGTAATATATTATTTATTTACGCTTTGCTCATATCATTCTTTAGGAATTGGCATGTTAGATCGATTCATTCTTTGTTACTATTAGAGGGTGTATGCTTGTTTTAGTTGAAATATTCAACTTGCTTTTCAAAAAATTAAAGCAAAATGAACTGCAACTTTGATATCGGAATTTTTTGCTGAAAATTTTAGTCATTTATTTTAATATTAGAAATAAATGACATTCATAAACTTCTCTCGCTCATATTAGCAATGGAAGAACTATTTATGTGCTTAGATTAATCAAAATTACATATTACCGTCCTGTACAATATTGATTTCTTATAAAATACTGTATATTCTATTGGACAGAAATCAATTTTTTCTGAAATAATTTGATACTTTTGTTTCGTCTTACCAATCATAAAAGTTTACATACAAATTCATTGTAATAACACTTTTAACAGCAAAGTAAAATTCACAAAAAGCAGCTCATATTGCTTTAAATTTTAGCAAATTGTTTTCGAATACTGTTGACTTATCGACAAATTGGTGTAATAATTGACTTGTAAAGCTATTTTATAGCAGTTCAACGGAACAACTTATGCCATTATGTATGAGGTGACTGTTTTCTATTTTGGCTAAAATAGAAATTCCATAGACACTGGAGTTCTTTTCTTGTTTCTTGTCTCAAAATTAATTGCGTGCTTCTGGTTGATTCTACCTATTTCAAACATCAATATAATGCATTTTTGTGCATTATGTATGTATGTCCTTGTGTTAAAATGGTTGTAAATAAATAAACGGGGCAATAAGTAGCATATATTCTACGTAATGCTGGAAGATGTACATATCAAATTCTTTTATTGGTTATTCAAATGTACTCTGTACATGTAAAAAGGATTCAAGATACTTCTTTTGCATTTTATGTGTTTGAGACATACGAGTTTAAGACAGTTTGATACGAAGCACATGAGCAAAAACGGTATTGTCACAATATTGAAATAACATATGGATAACTTTACAAGGTCAAATAAATATAAAAACAATTATTGATATCCTAAAAAGGACACGATTATTGCAATATAAATGTGACAACTTATGGTTATTAGTTAAAGTAACCTCTATTTATTCTTATGCCGGGTTTTAATGTGAAATTAATTCGTACCCAACAGTAATAGTACTAATGAGTCATACATGTAGTAAATGATAATGGTTTTGAAAAAAAAAAGTTGCATCTTAAGTCCTTGACAACAACAATATTAACGACACATTTTTTTCATGACATCGATGAATCTCTTGTTCAGAATTTCTTGCATACCTGGTATGAAGGCGTGTTCAATCATGTACAGCTGGGTGATATTCGGGACAAAAATTTTTCTAATTAAACATAATAATTTAATACAAAAAAGGTTATCTTTGATAATTAATTTAAAAGCCTACTTGGCATGCCAGAAGTTATAACACTTATGTTAAGCAGAAGAAGTGTAAATTTAAAGGTAATCAAGTCATTACAACAACAATTTAATTTTGACGGAACGAGAATGAACGAGCAAAGTTTTACATACAAATACGTCAAAATCCTATTTTCAAGAACAACGAAACTGTATTTGGTTATTTTCATATAGAATAATTCCTAGTGTAGATTTCAGTTTGTTAAAATTCAAATTCCAGGAGAGGGGCGGGGCATTGGGTTATTAATGTTTTACAGAGGAATCCAGAAACTTTTCCCCTTTTTCAAAAACAGCGCAGTCATGAATAGTCACATCAATCAATTAATGAGCAATTTTCAAAGTTCAATTATTCAAACAATTTCTTTTTTACCAATGTAAGAAGAATACAATTGACATTTGGAATTAAGCAGCACATTGAGTGGGAAAAATAAGAAAAATTTTCCGTGTTGTAATGTCTAGATATATTAAGGCAGTCCAATATTCTACCTTCCAGGGGACCATAAACTGAACGAACCTTGAACCTACTCTCCTTAAGGATGTTCTTGAGTTAACATGTCTTTGATGATCTTGAGAAGAAAATTAATAATGATTTATACTTTCATTTTCCTATGTAAAATTTCATCGTTTGACTTGCTCCCTTCTTGCTCAAGGGGTGAAATGACTCTGAGAGTCCCTAAGGATGCTTCTAATTTAATTTGATATTTTTGTTTTTGTTGTTCTTGAAAAGAAGACTTCAATCTCCTTAAAGTTTGTAAAATTTGCTTTAAATACTAGGACTCCGCCATCCAACCCTCCCTTTGCGGACATTGTTGAACATATTCAAAGAAAATTAAAGGAGTATCGAAGAAGCTCAAAATGAGTATGACCGATTGCCAGGGAATGTTTACTTCTCTAGATTAATGATTCGTGATCCTGTCTGATATTTTAAGATTTTATGTATGCTCCGCTCCCAATTTGGTGTCGGCAAACATTTGAATCGACGACGTTTTATTAGCAGTACATATTTCCATTCTTATGTCAACCGGATATAAATTCCAGTACACAGAAAAAAAATATTTAAAAAACCTTGAGTCAGACGCATCTGTTTTGTATTTGGAAATTTTTAATTTATAATCTTTATTCATATCCCTTACTTTAACATGTTAAAAACAGAATATTTACATTTGCCAATGTCTTTCCTTATATGACAATACTAAAAAAAATGAAATTCAATTTTCGATGACATGCAGTCGGTCACATGATCAGACTTTCTTGCGTATGGAAAGCAAACTGCACGTGCAATTTTGAAAGTTTCGACTGTGACGTCACATAACGTCGTAATAACGTTACGTTGCATTTCAAAATCTAAGTCTAAATAATGCCTATATTTGTTTGTAAAATGAATGAAAACGTTAAATATAAATATAAGAAATAAAATATCATTTTTTAGAGTTTCATTGGGGGTATGACATGAAGTCGGTACGTGATCAAATCTACTATAACGCCCTTCGGGCGTTATAGAATTTGATCACGTGACCGACTTCATGTCATACCCCAATGCAACTCTAAAAATGATATTTTATTTCTTAATTGTATTATGATTTTCTGATAAAAAAAAAACCCAAGATAATCACAGTATACATATGCTGATAAGTCTAGCATATATAGTTTATAATAATAATAATTATAATACTCTAGCACTTTGACATTAGATAATGAAGTTTTTGACAGGAGAGAAGGGTTCTAGCATTCATTGCCCCAAATATAATGAACACTACGAAAGCCCAGAAGGCTCATTCGAGATTCAAGTTTCGAAATACGAATTCAGAATTCGAGATTCGAAATTCAAGATCCAAACCAACCAATCAAAAGCGGGTTCAACTTTTGATTACTTCCCTTTGTAACGTTTTTACTATCAAAAAATCATTGAATATATTTATAACAAATGGATCATTTGCTAAAATGATAATGCAAGAAAAAATGTTTTATGTATTAAAACGAAATAAAAATAAAATTTGGATTACATTTTGAAAAATACAGATGTAATCTTATTTTTCGAATTTAACAAAATAGTTAATACGTGTATTTGGAATATTATATGGTCTTATCGTTGACTTGCTGAAAAAGTAGGTCAACTAATTTTAATTCATCAGATCATTGCTGATGGAGAATGTTGCATTTAATTATAATTAGATATGAAATATTATCAATCGTATCTACACTGCACAATAATTTAAGGGTATATATTTCATTACATTTATAAAGGGTACATTTGTGCAGTGAGATTTGACAGCTGAATCGAACTGTAGCGCTATATAAGGTTATATAAGGGTATATTTTAGTCTTTTTGGCCATAAAGCTATGGTCAGAGACTAAAATATAACACCATAACGCTATATAGTTCTGCATGTAATTTAGACTCATCTACTATTTGATATAAGATAATATGAATGCCGCATTTATTTTAATTCATATCGCCAAGCTGAGACACTTGCCACGTATTCATAACTTTATTTATATGTTATCAACCCCGTAAACAAAGTAGACTATAATAAAATATATGTATTCCTGATATATGTTTTCTATTTGATAATTAAGAAGCCAAAATATAAATTGAAGTATATCTTGCTGATCAAAAATCCAATGATTATTTAAATTTCCTTCTTATATGAATAACACTCTTTCTTGCATTGTAATTTTATTAAATGACTTATTTGTTATTTATATATTAAACAATTTCTTGATAGTAAAATCATACTAAAGGGAAGTAATCAAATCTTGAACCCGCTTTTGATTGGTTCATCTGGATCTTGAATCTCGAAATTCGAATTTCGAATCTCGTATTTCGAACCTTGAATCTCGAATGAGCCTTTTGGGAGCTTTTGTTTGGTTAATCTCACTGGATCTTGAATCTCGAAACTTGAATTTCGAGTCTCGAATTTCGAATCTCGTATTTCGAACCTTGAATCTCGAATGAGCCTTCTGGGCTTTCGTAGAACACTCCTAATTGCGATGGCCACGCCTAAGTTCGATTTTCGAGCAAAACTCCGCTAGTTATGTTGTCGGTGCGGACGCCAAAGTACGACCATGGCTCTTTTCATGTTAGAGGCGTTGCGCTAGAGTGTGATTGTATGACACACCAAAGTCCTATGGTACGGAGAAACAATCAACATTTATGACATTACAATAATTCGACGTCAATCCTTGACGCCATTGTCCTGCATTCAAAAGCAATGATCTTTTCTGAATTCGTCTTCACATATATTTTTTTTTAATTTTGTTTATCACTTGTATCTTCCAGAGATATAAGAATAAGATTTTGCATACCACTGGACTGATAATGATTTGTTCTCACTTCGAACCAAACCGAAATAAAGTTTTCAATGATTAGGGTTAGTCTCGCACTAACCGATGATATTTAGGGTATAGTCGTTACACACTTTTCGAACGAATTTGTTTCCAAGAGATTAATGTTAGTTTTGCATAATGATATTTATTTACTTATACTTATTTAAGGCATTGGCACGGTAATGTAGTTTTGTGCAGTAGTACAATGATGTTATAAACATTGTGTTATCGCACCATCGGATGTGGCATGTCAAACCATCGAGTTTTGGCGAAGATCATAGGATTTGACCTCCCATTGCACTTTTGAGTACAAAATTTATATGACCGAATCATATTCCATTAAGAAAAAGATTATGTTCCGGGTAATTCCAAGTGTTCTAATTTTCACCTTTTAATTAATTCTTTTAATCTATATTAAGATTTTAAATGACGGCGTGATATTGAAAGGTTAATAAGGGATACTTACAAATTAAATAACATATTAAAAGAAAGATTAACTTTTGTCCAACTAGCAGTGCTTCATTCTACAGAAAGTGTGTAAAGTTGCGGTATAATAATGTAATTCATTTTCTTTATAAAAAATTAGATTATTATTGCAATGAAAAATTTATTCTCTGTGAATGGAATTGTGTCTTGTTCTACACACTTCACATATAACAACAGCTGCTAAACATTTACGCAAATTCAGCTTGTCAGGGAAGATTGTTTTACAAATATCACCCCAATCCCCGCTCACTCCTAACATTTCTTCAAAAGTATAACATTTCACAAAAATCTTATACAAATGTTTATAATCAAGATCTATTGTATTACAGTACATCAGTACCTTGCTTATCAGGGAGCATTGTTTTACTAAAAACCCCACGTGTTAACTCCATTCATTTTATAAAAATTGAAAATAAATAAAAACCACGTAATAACTTTATACATTTTACAAAAGTTGAACTTTTCACACTAATCTTATACTTATGTTTACATACATGTCCTATTGTATTTAAAACATCCATGCTTTTTGCCGATTTTCATTTCAATTCAACTAACCCATATGTAAACTCCGTATGCAGGTGATGAAGACTTTCCAGTTGGTTTGTTTAAGTTAAAATTGAGCTTGAATTCTATTCGTTTGCCCTATGTTTCTTGGTGATTACAAACAGAAATTTTAATAATACATTGGAACAAAGTAAATCGGTAGCAAATGTATTACCAATCTCTAAGCAACACCAGAGGTAGGATCAGAAGCAATATCGGGGAGTACCAGTGGACTGGTCATACCCGTCTGATTTAATAATATCCTTCAAAATATGTACCCAAAACATCAGTCAACGTTCGACTAACGGTTAGAATGGTTTGTAGTAACTGATAAGTCATTTCACCACCTTAAACAATGACATTGAACGAGATTGTTTATATCCTTGTGACAGTGACTTATACCCCCTCCCCTTCAGGGATAGGTTGGGACTACTTATGCATTTAACATGTCGGAGAGAATACTCGAAATCGGGTATTATCTGTGAAATCGCGTATAATACCCGATATTAGGCTATCGTTGAATCCGCGAAATCGGGTATAGGAGGTGTAATCACCGAATAAAACTTAAACAAGTGGATGGCGCATGTTGCCGAGTTAACTTTCATCTAGATACACATGTTTTCTTAAGGTATCACTAGCCAGGTAAGAATTTGGGCGTCAAGATTAATGCGCTCAGGACAACAAATATCCGTGGAGCTCAGTGCATTTCATGATCTGCACACAAAAAGGCGTTCGATTTGCTTTATATTTTTCATAATGTTGAAAGTATATGCATCTTCCTAAGATTCATTCCCAACACAACAGAATTGTAAAGTATCAGAATTCGGGAATTTATAATAATTCCACATCAACACGACAAACATGAACAATTTGTAAATAAATCAAATTATACGGAAACACATTTCACACACAAGATATGATACCATGTATAAACAAGGGATTGTCTATCGTATCTAATTATGCGTCATTAATTACTTTCACATTCATCTTGTGCATAAAATCAAATTCATTATGAATGAATAAATAATGTAATGATAAAAATGTCTAAATTTTAGTTTAAAAAAACCCTCTTTCCCTTTTTTTTCTTAAAACTTTTTTTTTATCATTCATACATATTTGCAGAATACCCGGTATGCCTTCAACATTTTAGCAGAGACAGTCATAGTTTCAGGAATACAGCTTATGAGAAAACATAACTGTTGATCGTTTATTTTCGCTAAGTCATCAATATTTTACCATTTCTTGGCGACTTCAAAGGGGGGGGGGGGGGCTAAAGGCTTCTTGACCACCTCTGACAAAACAACCTCGACTGTGTTCTGCATGTGTCCAAGAGACCTCTCTTTGAATGTCACGGTCGGTTAAACTCGGTTATATATTTTTAATTGTAGGGAAGATTTATTCATCAAATAAAAATCATATAGGTAGACAAAAAGCAACCTGTTATTTTCTAACACAATATGATACTACAAGTAACTAGAATTGATGTTTGTTTTTTAACACATTTTTTCATTATAGATGAGTATTATATAGGAAAAGTTATTGCCATGAGTAATACGTATCATAGATAAAATAACTAAAAGAAAACTTTGAAATATTCTCTAGAACCAATCAGATAGTGCGATGTATAGCATATTATAATGAGGTATAAGATAGCTATATAAAAAAATATAGAACGTAAAGAGGTAAAATCTATCATGTCTATCAAATAGTATAATAGAGAAAGGAAGTGGCTACAGTTTTTATGAAATTTTGATGTCCGTTGAGGAATTATATTCCTAAAAAGTAAGACAAGAGTTTCCAAGGTGCAATTGAACCTCTCCATTATTTCAGTTTGTTCATTAACATGTTCATAAACGTAAAAAATATAAGAAATGTGAAAACTTGACTATGTAATTCATATATCAATATAACTATACCTCGATCTATATTGAGAAATTCAATTTATTATAAGCTCATGAAAAGATGTACACATTTGACTTTTATTTATTACCCCCCCCCCCCCAAAAAAAAAGAAATTATTGTTCACATGACTTCTCGCTCTCAATTTTCACACTAAAGCATAATATAAAGGTAAAAATTACATATCTTGTTCTGTATCGATTAAAATGCAACCAAAAAATTGACGGTGTCTTTAAATAAAAATTTCCATGCTAAATTGACATAAAAAAATATACTTATCTTCAATTAGCTATTTTCAACCTGTTTTCCCATGGGTACTTAATTTACATTATTTTATTTTATTCTTTTTAATAACGTTGGTATTCTATTATTGCAGAGAATCTGATATACAATTATGATTCGCTCATAGGAATATTTCATATTTCACGTGAAAGGGGCGCCATACATTTTTCAGTAAAAATACATAACACGGCTTTAGTCGTTTAATTTCTTTAAAGTTTCACATTTTGTGAATAGTGCACAAATTAGAAAATTAAGTATATGGAATACTTTAATGGGAAATAAAGGCAAACGAAGTGTAGTTATTTGTTTTTAGAAATTATATTGAAAAATAATAACGCCATTGTGTCCTCTTTATTACCCCAGCAGTGTTTGTCGTGTGATTTTAAACTTATTTGACAACCATATGAATTAGGTTTAATAAAAATAAATCCACAAGATACTGATGTACAAGTAACAGCAACTGGCATAATGCGCCGTTGCTTTATTCTTTAGCTTTTATAGAAAGTTGCACGGAATACCCGATTTCGCTGATTCAACGATACCCTAATATCGAGTACTATACGCGATTTCACGGATAATACTCGATTTCGAGTATTCTCTCCGACCTGTTTAAGCTTTCCAATACAAAACTGACTATTTCTCTATCAAACGTGTTAGTTAAGATGTGAGATGTGGGCCCTTAGCCTCTTGTTGATATTTCGGATTTCTCTTTTTACAATTATAAATTCTGATTTTGTGTCTGATGTCTTGTTTCCTCTTACCAAGTTATTTTATCTTATGATTGTGATTCAGACTACATCTGAAGGATGAATCGTACTAGGACTTGCTGAATTACTTGTGAATATTCTTAATTTATTCTTGCATTTGCATGTGTTTAACGTCAAAGCGGGAATGGTATATTGTTTGTTTGCTTCCTGTATGAGAAGGGTATTGAGATAACGAACAGTATTCAATGTCAAAGTCCCTAAAACAATACAAAATAGAAGCAAAGCAAAAACGGACCTCCGAAACATCAGAGGTCGGATCATGTGCCATGGAGAACTTGTGACGTCATTCTTTTGTTCCTGATTGAAGATATTTGAGATAGTTTAATTGATACTGCACGGAATGATCTGATTTTAGGCGAATAAATATCAAAAAAAGAAACTTAAAAGCAATTAGAAATACGACGTTCTAAGTATGGTATTTATATTAGCTTTTAAATTTCTAAAGGGTTCTCTGTTAAAACAAAAATCCTACTTTATCGAAATTCAGTGCTCAGATGCAATAAATTCAATGCAACTGAGTACCTTTGGTATCTTTTTTTCAAATTTAAACGCATAAAACATTTATAAATAGTTTTTCATGAAAATATTTTATTGAATTTCATTTTTTTCTTCATTTTATTAGTTTTTTTTTATTAATATCGATTGCTATAAAACAAACTACAATTTCCATAAAATGTTTTGTTACGTAAGAAAAATTTCAATATGATTTCTAAAAATAATCCGTTGGTCATTTGAAACTTTTCTGTAAAAATATGTTTCATGAATTAAAATTGAAGATTGCAATTTAAACTTTCGAAGAATTAAATTGACATTTGCGTTGAAATACTCACATGCAATTTTAATGAGATGTTATTATTGAGAATTTCAAATTTGCTCACAGAAGAAATTAATACAAATAAAACTCAATTCATTTTTAGCGATTTTCAATTTTAGCGATTTCAGCACCTTCGCTATAAATGCTAAAATTCTGTTTACATGTATATGGTATTTTATCTGTTTTGAATATAACATTGTTGTAACTTGTTGTAATTCGGGGAATTTTTCAACAAATATTATAAAAATCAGTAATAAAAGTACTCTTTTCTTTTAACCAGACCAGTCCTTTTCTTCACATAATAACATGTTTAAAGGGAATTCAGAAAATTTAAACAGAATTAAACTCATTTAAGCTAAAGAAGACAGTATTAGTATATAATTATTCCACTGTCCAAAGAAAATCGATCTTATGAAATACTGCATGTTATCACCAACTCAATTAATGTAATCATATCCTTGACTAACAGTAACCAATTTTTCGGCATATTTTATCCAGAAGTATATCTAATCCCTTGATTTTTGTCATCTATGCTTGAGTACACGGGATTTTGAAAGCCACATGCAGGCAATTGGCTTAAAAATTGATACTCGTTATTAAACGTCATCATGCAACTTAGCTTTACAAATTGGCTTTTTGTTTTTTAAGTATTTACTCAGCTTAAAATATTATCTTGACCAACTTATTCCCATTCTTTGGTTGATCGTTTGTTGCTGATGTAATACGGATTGTTAGGCATTTGTTACATATACTGAATTCAAGGCACCTTCCACCTTATATTAAACTGATTGAACCTCTTGAATTCATAGGGTCTGTTTCCAAAAAGTTGTAATTTTTCAGGATATATTTCATGAGATATGTGGAGGTAACGATCAGTATTCAAACACAAACGTCTATTTAAACAATACAAATCAGGAGCAGAGAAAACAGGTTGCGGAGCAGAGATAAGAGGTTGCGGAGCAGAGAAAACAGGTTGCAGTAAGACAGGTGATATTAGGTGCCATGGAGGAGTGAGCATTCCCTGCTTACCGGTAACACCTGCTAAGAACAGAAAATAACGAATAAATTTGTGGACAATTGAGCATGTTGAGTGTGTTGAAAAGTCTAAAATAAATATGAAAAACGCCGTTTGACCTAAGGATAGATTGTATTTGCAGACAAGGTTATTCTATCGACCATAGAACTTGCGTGATGCTGACTTTAAACAAAACTATTGATATTCTTGTTTCATCATTTGTTTGGTCAATAAATTACCTTTTTTTAAAGAAATTGTTCATTTTTTGTTTAGATAATACGACTCTGGAGCAGAGCAAACAAGGACCTCCAAAACATCAGCGGTTAGATCAGGTGCCATGGAGGAAAAAACATCTCCTGCCAACCTGCCGACCGGTCCCACCCGCTGTGTTCTCCTTGTACATGCAATAATTGGAATATAAAAGAAAAACCTGTCGACGATTCACTGTGTATATAATGGTCTATCTATAAGTATGAACGTCCGTTTATGTTCTACTCCTAGTTTGAATTGTTTTATGAATTTGTGATCTTGAATTCTGTTCGTTATCTCTATCTGTTTCACGAAAAAAGTCAGTAATCATTTGACTTCATCATAAATTGCTTTGCTGACAAGGTCATGAAACCGACCAAAGAGATACGAAATGATGATCTTCAACGAGACTGTTTATATTCTTATTTCATCAATTTGTACACGTTTGTCATTTATTTACCTCGTTTAGAAATTGAACTAACGTTGAGCAACCACTTGTAAAACAATGGAGATAACGAGCAGTATTCCAGATCATAAGTAAAAAAAAACAATACAAAATAAGAGCAGAGCAAACACGGACTTCCAAAACATCAGAGTTGGGATCAGGTGCAATGGAGGAGTGAGCATCCTCTGCTAACCGGTCACATACGCCGTGTGCTCCTTGTCATGATTGGGAAATAACAACAAACTCCGTCGACATTTCAGTGTATAAATAATGGACTACATGTAACAATTTGTATGAAAAACGTCAGTCAGTATTGAAAACGACCTACTTACGAAATGATGACTTTAAAACTAGCTTGCTGAAATTCTTGTTTCATCAACTTGTTATTTATATATACGTAAAGTATGCTCTAGCGTATCTAATCAACTGAAATATTTAAACTCCGTATGCAGGTGATAAAGATTTTTATTGCTACATAAGTAATGGAAGTTGACGATAGAAAAGTTAAAGTCATCACGTTGATCATACACCTTGGTTGTTAAATTTCCATTAGCGTCTTTTTCAAGTAAAATATATAAATATAAAACAGATGTGTCAGACTCTGAGATATCTTTTATCTTAAGCTGACCAGGATATATCGTTTAAATGGAATTTACCGTTGTTAATTGACAGTACGTCGTCGAAATATCTAAATAATGAGTTGAAGGACACGGCGTGTTTTCTTCGTTTCACGCAAAAGATTTTGCACAAATTCTGCTTCATATGAATACCAAAATAGGTCTGCTAAGAACACGGCGCAATTGGTACCCATGGTAATTCTAATAGATTGTTGGAAGACCTGGTCTCCAAAATCACATAGATAATGTCAATCAGAAACTCAAGCATCTTTTTGATGTCAACTTCAGAGTACTTGTGTGTATAGAATCAACTGAGTGATGATATTAATCCCGTATGCAGGTGATGAAGGTTTATTGCTGCATAAGTAAGGGTATTTGATGATTTAAATGTAAAAGTCATTAAGTTTATCATAAAGCTTGGTTGTTAAATTAACATAAATGTCTCTTAAGAGTAACTTATCATTTAAATCATCATTTCGAAAGTTCTATGATCAATAAAATGACCTTGTCAGCAAATACAATTTATTTTTGAATCAAATGCTGGTTGACGTTTGTCATACTAATTTTTAGTCCATAATAAATACGCTGAATTGACGACGGATTTTTCCGTTGTTTCCGTTATAATGACAACGAGCATTGGGGGTTGACCGGTCGGCAAAGGATGCTCACTCCTCCATAGCACCTGATCAAACCTCTGATGTCTCGGTAGTCATGTTTGCTCTGCTCCTACTTTGTATTGTTTTATGGACTTTTGATCTTAATTGCTGTTCGTTATCTCCATATGTTTCATTCAGATATGAAACATATGTGTTAGACTCTGTGATATCTTTTCTTTCAAAATCTCACCGGGATATATCATATCTAAATAAGGATGGAAATAATCTTGTTAATTGAAAATACGTCTTCCATATAACTAAATGTCGAGTTGAAGGCAATTGCATGTGTTCTCTCATTTTCACGAATAAGATTTCGGACAAATTCTGCTTCATATGAATACAATTTAGGTATATAAACATGTTGTAAAAATGACTGATATGTATATAAATGCTATTTTATCCCTGATGAAGAACAGCGAGGTATTTTTCCCTATGTAAGCAAGTATTGTTACATAATGCATGTATGAATGGAATAATTCTTTTAGCATATATATATATTCTTCATGTAATTATTCCTCAATTTTTCTTTACGTGCAAAGAAGGAGTGCACTAAAGTATGCATTTTGGAACCTTTTCGGCTACCCATTTTATTCCTAAATTAATTTATGATTATTGTGCAAGCATATGCTTCTGATATGTATGTCTTGAATTTTTTGTCATACATATTTCTATCATTACAGACAATGCCATTGAAAAGAACATGTATAAGCCTTAAATTCCAGAAATTTGAACAGAACCACTATCGAATTTAAGGTACCCGCAAATATGGAATATAAACAAAAGCACATATAATTTTTTCACAATCAGATACTACACTACGAATTAGAATGGTGAAGAGAGAGATTCTGTAGTTTCATGGTGCCCTTATAATTAATGATTCTAGTATTTAGGGATGGGGTAGATGTACCATTATACTGAGGCGACATGAGCCTATGTTTACTTATCTTACTACCAATACGAGAATTCTTTCCACCGAAAAATGAATAGTAAAAAAGGAGACATAATCTTCGAACCTTATTAAAACTTGCGCAAAAATCTCCTATAGTTTGAAGTTGGAAGTAGGATAGAAACTTCAAATGACAAACAGAATGAAATGTTTGATAATGAAAGCGTTGGCGTATCGAACCGTGGAATGTCACGTAAGTAAAGTGATTATGATATCAATCGTTGACACTCGGGGGACCTGTACATTTAGTAACTAACTTGACGGTAGTTTGTAGACTTTTTCAAAAAATTAGATATGAGCCGCAAAATGGCCAACATTGTTTCCTTTAGATATTTATAAGTTTAATTCAAATACACATTCTGTACAAATGAGATCAATAGCCAAGTTGCGGCTTGATGTAAACAATGTCGTTGAAAATTGGTATGCATATAGATAACAAAAAAATGTAACAAAACTGTAAGACCCCCGTCTCAAAAGCTAGTGTCGGTCGGCATTATTTAGTACCTTCACATAATATAATATACCAAAACCTGATTTTAAGACATTGTTTAATATCTATAAAACATAAATTTAATGAAATTCGGGATTTTATTTTGCGAACAACACCGGGACCCAACTCTCATAGCTTAAGTACAATCATCCTTTTCAAGAAAAAATCATATTTTTATGATTTGTAAATTTCATACGACGATTTTTTGATTTCCTGTATAATGGCATGCTGTTTAAGGTTAAACTTCTTTCGCTAAATGAAGCTGGAATTCCATATTTGTTTTATAAGGTTGAAAATATCTGACATCCAAAATATTGCGCTTGGTTATATGAACATGACTTTTTGTGTTTCTACCGACAAATTCTATCCTTATTTACATGGATCCGTTCATTTTGTATATATTGTTTATCATAAAACTGTCATTGATAAAAGACTGATTTTGAATGTACTACATTGTTTTATATCAAATAAAAACCATTATTATGTTTACAAGTAGCGACTATTAACCTTATATATCCTTTTCATTAAATCTGCAATATTGTCCTTTGATGAACTTTACGACTTAAGAGCTACAGGTCCAGCCCTTTTTTTTTACATGGTATGCAGACAAATTACGCTTTCTGACGTTTTTCGTGATTTATTTTTCCTTGGGTTTTTCAAATTGTCATCTCCCAATATAAATGGCCGTGTTTTCAATATTATTTCACTTTTTACATACAAAATATCAATCATGTAATCCTTGTTATAGGCCCTCCTGGGCTTGAGGTTTAGGCCTTGAAACATTTTACTTATAGTCGTTATGGACAGCAGGATAATGTACCCAGGTTCGTTTCATGAAGATTTTAACCATAATAGTAGTTCAAAAATGTCTCTTATTTCTTTATATTTCCATTTCTAATTTTTTTTTCTCTCTGATAACCCTTTCAAAGTTAGCGGAGTAGATTTCCTGATAATTCTGCCGGAATGTTAATTAGGCAGGTCGATAGGTCAGGAGCTAAGGAGGCCCAGTATGCATGCAAATCTCGTGCGCAGCTGTCTCTGAATCTGACGCTAAGGAGGCCAAATATGCATGAAAATTTCGTGCGGCTGACGTTGTGTTTGACGTCAGTACATGGGCTAAGACTATTGAAATTGGGATGGGAATCCTCGTGTAATTTAAATCTATGTCTGCAGTTTAAAATTTAAATCTACAATTTTATTTCACAATGAAATGGAAATATAAGGAATCACAGTCAAGTTAGTATAGTATGCCAGGGACATCAACAATAGTGGGGAACATAGAGTAATTTATGCATAACGGGCTTCGCCCGTTATGCAAATTATCCCATGTTTCCAAACTATTGTTGATGCCCTGGCATACTATACTAACAAGACAGTAATTCCTTCATTAACGGCGTGCTTAATGTTCTGAAGTTGACAATGTAGGTCATCCATTCAATTCTATTAGACCCGTGAGCTTTAGATCTGGAGACAGATACCTGTATGGTGGAACCTGATTATAAAAGGTGATCTCATCGCACGCTGAGATACATGTATTGTGCTTAAATACATGTATCTATGCCAAATTGACACTGGTTTTGCAAAAGTAAAATATTTCAAAAATTTAGACAATAAACTGATGCCGATTTTTATGTTCCTACTTTAGGAAGAATGGTTTGAATAAATGTATTTTAATTGCATATTTCCTTGAGAAGATGATGACTTTTACATTATCTTATGTTCAATGTCATCTAAAAAAGATCTCCTTAAGGAAAATCATTTCATACGAAAAATTTCTCCTCCTTCTACGCGGCTGCAAAAACATATACATATACCAACTTGCCTTATATTTCACATGACGATAAGGTTTCTATTTATTCGTGAAACATGTTAAGTCGTACGTATTTACTCAATTGAAAAATACACGAAATAGGAATCAATATAGAAATGAACATATACATGTATCATGTGCATTTTTGATAAGTCGTAGGAAAAAATAAGATTAGACAAATTGTGGGCATATTTAATCATTTCAAATACTTGTAACACTTCGTTGTATAGAAAACAAACAATTCTATCTCAAATTTCTGATCGATTAAATTGACATTCAGTTCTATCATGCAAGATTATTTTTCTTTTACAAACATAAGCTGAAAAATCCTATGTATCAATAACCAAAACTCCCAAAATAACTTCCATTAAAAAGATACAAAACCTTTAATTAAAAAAGAATTGAAAACCCACACCCTGTCATAATAAAAGAATGGTTATACATGTTTTTCATGCAATTGGTGAACACGTTCTTTTGAATGGTCAATTATAAATTTGGCATCCGCTTCTGTACGTTGTTGACCTTTTGACCTTTTTCTTCCGCTGTGACCATACAGCTGCTCTTCACCTGGAGTCACTCGTCTAGGTAAAACAGAACAAGGTCTGCACGAACATGATCTTGGCATTCTGATTGGAAGAGACACGTTCCTAAATATACCTGCACTGTCATGGCATTCCATGAGAACTCTTCTCTCTATACTTTCATCTTCTCTGCAACACTCACAAAAGCGTTCTACTGACCCTGGATCTGTGTACGATGGTTTTGTATATGATGTGCATGTTCCACGACAGCCAAAACCAAGAACTTGTGTCGGTTTGCAGTTTTCGGGATGGAGATTTACGTAAATGAATCTTATTCCACATCTAGCGTCGATTATTCCTGATGTGGCTCCAAGTAGAAACACTAATATGAGAAGCATATCCTGACCTGGGATGGGCATCAATCTGTTGTGTTATTTATCTGAAAAACATTCAAAGAGCACTCTTTACAATGTACATTTTTACTTAGACATAGAATAAATGACTTAAGATGATATTGCTATCAATTATTCAAAGCTTTTATCTTTAAAAAAGTTAAGTATTAGAAACAGTTATTAATCTGTATCAAAAATAACAAAACAATATTAATTTTGAAAGGGATTAAATATGGACACGCGTAAACTTCAGAAGTGGGATAACGAGCCATTGAGGAGTAAGCATCTTTTTGTGAAGTATTGATCATGCCTCGGAAACACTCTGTAGTAATTCTATGACATAAAACAAAAGTCTGACAATTGGTATGAAACAAACCAGCTTAAATTCGAGTAAATTAAAGAGTAAAGCAAAGTCTTTAAAGACTACGCTTGAATTTATGAAATACTGGTTTTTAATTTAAGTGAAGTTAATAAAATCCCTGTAACATCAGTTTATCTGTGAGAATTAAGTCTGTCTCGGTTTGTGAATATTGATGAATCTGAAAAAATTATGAAACAGCTTGTACAGACTCAATTGTTTGTTAAACCACATAGATATAACGAATTTCGATATTCAGCCAACTTAACTTCATCTCATGTTTATATTCATTAAATTGAAATAATTTACCTCTTAATAACAAATAGATTTGAACTTAAACATACGAAAAAAGAAGCTTATTATTAAATTTCCTTTTCATAAAAAACGTTTCATCTACATTTTGTCCTAAACTATAGAATGTTTTTATCTAATTTATTCTTTCTTTACGAAATAAATTCTTGTTATTTACATTGAACAAGAAACAAAAAGTAGAAATTTATATGACCTTTTTTTTGGTAAATGAGTACATATAAGCTTTTTTGATTTATAAAATTAGAATTAAAATTTAATTCTTGAATATAAAACTGACTTGAAAAATATAAATATTTGTTATTTATCCAGATGTTATTTTTATATGAGCTGATTTGAACAAAGAACATACATTATAAGATGTTAAAAGCAAATATAAAAACACCTTTACATGTTAGTTTGAAGCAACATCGGAAATTTCTGTTTTCAGTGAAAAAACTCCTAATTTTCAAGAAAAAACCTAAATACGAATAATGAGCAGATATCTTTACAATGATATATATGGAGATAATATTCAAGCTCAAAAGTCTAATTAGAACACTCTCTACACTGCACACTAAAGAGTTCTGGTTCTATGGTATTTTTGTAGTTACAGTGATCTTCCCTTGGATCTTAATTCTAAAAAAAAAAATAGAATTCACAGTACATGACAAAATTTGTAATCAATTCAAGTATTTGTAATCAATTCAAGTATTCAAGTATCAATTTAGAAGGCCACGATAAATTTATTGAAAATGTTTTTAACATGTACTTTCTCCGTGGAGGTAAGCAACAGGGAATTTTAATCACTGATATTGTTTTGTGAAAATTAATTAAAGAAGCTTAATATTAACATTTATATAGATTTATTTTTCTCAATGTCCAAAAAAACCCCCAATTTAAATCAGGAGCTGAACATACATCTGATAATAAAAAACATGAAAAAAAAAATTATTTCAAAAATATGGATCACTAAAATGGTATTTTGATGAAACAACAATCCATTAAAGTAATGCTTCAGGCTGATCTTAACTTAATAGATGCTTTGGGGAAAATTTTAATGACTTTTAATGCACCAAGATCATGTTACTATTAATTTTAGCCTTTAGTTTACTTTTGAAAAATATACAAAATACACATTTTGTTAAGACGAAAAACAAATGGCATACAAATTAAGTGAAATAAGAGCTTTAATGATACACGTTTTCCTGCAATATTTCCTCTTTAATGGACGGAATAATAAAATTGAATATTGAACTTGTGGTTTAATGAAATATATGGAAGTAACGCTCAGTATTCAAGCTAAAAATGTTTAATATTAAACAATACAAAATAGGAGCGGTGCAAACACGGACTTCTAAAACATCAGAGAATGGATCAGGTTACATAGAGGAGTGAGCATCCCCCGCCGACTAGTCACATCCGCCTCGTGTCCCCTGTCAGGATCGAGAAATAACGGGAAAATCCGTCGCCAATTCAGTGACTGTGTAAATAATGGCCTAACAATCAGTATGCAAAACGTTAATCAGCATTTGACCCAATGATAAACTGCATTTGCAGACAAGGTCAGTTTCAATCATAAAATTTTCGAAATGATGACTTTAAACAAGACTGATGATATATTGGTTTAGGTAGATTGATACTTTAGAATTGTTTATGTAATCTTCATGAACATGTTCATTGGTACATGTAATAAACGTATTTGTTAGCTGTCTTAAGGAAGATTGCATTAAAATCAAATCGTCTAATAAAACAGAATAATTTTATGTCATATTTTTGACAAATGTAACCAAGAAAATTAAACAAGTGATAATTTGAAAAAAAATGTATGTTCTTCTTTTGAAGCTAAGAAAATGTTACGTTTACAAATCATTATATTTACTGTTTTCATTCAAATTAACTCTTTTTTTTTTAATGGATCAATTTTATAATATTTGTGTTTGGTTGTTACAAAAAATCCATGTATCGTTTCCCTTAGTTATGTTATAAATAAAATATTAGATATTATCCTCTAGCACACAAATAGTTTTGAAATAAAATTATCCTTACCTGTAAATAAAGTAAACAGTTGCACATAAGAATGAAAATTTAAAAAATAAAAAATAAAAACTTACAATATAAGCAGAAATCAATTTTCTCCTTTGACTGTCCGAATGATTAATTTCAAACCAAAGAATACAATCAAATGTAGTATTTATACTTTTTCATGACCAATGAGAAACTGTCACCCGTTTGCACTGTTTAATATACTTGAGGACACCTAGGATCCGTAAATGCTTGAATATTGATTACATTCCATTCATAAACGCCATGAATTGAAATATCAGGGACGCAGACATAGACGATACAGAAGTAACCTTGCATAATTCTATTTATCCTCATTCGTAAAAGTTATCGTGATCACCCAGGGAAAAACTGCAGTGTTTATGCTCTAAATTAATCATAATCTTAACACATTTGGCTTTGGGTGTTAGTCAAGATCAGTGCAGGTTAGAATTGAAAACTAATGACTTTTTCGTAAACCTTTGGTTTTTAATCCTGAAATTGAAATTGTTATATCAAATAAATTAAATTTTCTTACTTACGGTGAAATATATTTCTGCTCGAAATTTCAACATTTTATTACGGATTGTTTTTTTCATTTTTCTGAAGATTGGAATTTTTCAACATCGATAGCAATTCGAATGGAAAATGTTAAAAGCATGAAGCTTTGGGTTTTTTTTTTTAGAATACATGTATCATGTTTTATCAGGTTAAGAGAAAAATTTGAGTTAATGATTAGAAAAATCAATGATTTTCATCTTAATGAGAAGGATATGGATATAACGAACAGTTCAATCTCAAAGTCCATAAAACAATAAAAGATAAGAGCTGAGCAAACACGGACCTCCGATACATCAGAGGTAGGATCAGGTGCCATTGAGGAGTCAGCATCCCATGCTGACCGGTCACACCCGCCGTGTGCTCATCGTCATGATCAGGAAATAACGAAAAAATCCGTCGTCAATTCAGTGTATAAATAATGGACTAACAATTAGTATGAAAAAACGTCACTCAGCATTTTAGTCAATGATAAATTGTATTTGCTGATAAGGTCATTGTATCGACCATAGAACTTACGAAATGATGACTTTAAACAAGACTTTTGATATATCATCTACCGTAAATATCATTTATATAAATTCTTATATAAACATTAATGAAAAATAATATATAATAATAAAAATAATATTTACTGTCATGCGTATTTAATGCATATTATGTAGTATTGTTCTATAAAGCAGAAATAAAATTGTATTCTTTGCTTTAAAACATAAAAAGAAGTCATCTAGAAGAGTTATCTTTCCATTTACAGAAGTCATCTTCCTTCAAATATTTTTTAAAGAAAAATATATTCATTGAAAATTATCTAATAAATGACAAATTATGGACAAATAATTTGAAAGTTGTCGTGTTTAGTCCGTTTTTTGGGGGGGAGGGGGGGGGGGGCAATGAAATTAGAAAGTACAAATATAAAAGAAGAAAATTATGTTTAATGAAGGTATGGAACAAGTTTCCTCTACCTTATAATGTTTTTATAACCCAGTTCTTTTTACTTATGTAATGATTGCTTTGATTGATTGGCCATTTAAAAAGTTTATTAAAGGTTTTTCTTCTCCTACACAAATACACTGAAGTTAATATAAAACGGATTTGAAATTCATAATAAACACCTTCATATACATTCTCTTTGTAAACCAGGTCTTTCAGCTTGTTCGGTCTTAAATGCAAACGACACGAATATTGCTTATGTGTTTGAATTCTTCTGATGCAAAATATATGAAATTTTACATATAAAGCAAAAAACTGTGGCTTTTGACATAAATTTTACGTTTAGATATATCAACTACAGTAAATATCATTTCTATTCTTATCTCAGTATAATGTCAAACTTTAAAATTTCTAGTCTGAAGAAATTACATCATCGAAGGATCTGATATCAATTTTCTTGGTCAAAGAGAATAATACTCCTTGGCAAAGTCGAGGCATTGAATTCTGTTGCCTTCAACTCTACGTTCATTTGGAACGATGATATATTATCAATTAACAATAGTTAACACAAGTTGATGCATATGTCGTTTCGTTAGATTCAATTCAACATGAAATAAAAGAGACAACACAGAGTCTGCCACATCTGTTTCCTGTCAAGGCATATTCCAAAAACTTTTTTTGTATGAAATACCAAATGGTTTCAGCTTTTAAATATCGACTATCCTTATTTATCTTATAAAAGTCCGCTTTCACAAGCATGCGGTGTTTTCGTTTCAAAAGGTTTTCATTACTCGACAGTATTCGTCGAGTAGGATCAGTTTTTTGTAAACTGAGAGATGCGAAGAAAAGATAATTTGATGATACAGAAAATATTAACAACTTAGTTCAGAGTCAACATTTAATGGTACTTATAATGAGCAATTAAAATCATCATAGGGTCGTATTTCGATTTACTTCTTTCACATCAATTGTTAGGTCTTTGATTTTCAAAAACTCAATATGACTATATAATATCCCTTAAACATGGGGCTCGCGGCGGTTGTGACTGGTCAGCAGGGAATGCATAATCCTCCTAGGCATTCGATTCGACAGAGAATTTCAAAAGGTCCGTGTAAATGCTCTCAGCACAGTTTTGAATTGTTTAAAGATTTCTCAGATTCATCGCTTTACGATGTTTTCATCATCGCTGTACGATGTTTTCACCCGCTGTTCGATGTTTTCATCCATTTCACAGCAATATACATTCATCGCCTGCATACCGAGTTTAAATCTTTCAGTTGATTCGATACGCAAGAGCATACTCTACGTAGGTACAATTTCTCAAACGAGATAAGTTATTGACAAACAAATTGATGAAACAAGAATATCAGCAGTCTCGTTTAAAGTCAGCATTTCATAGTTTCTATGGTCGATACAATAACCTTGTCAGCAAATAAAAATTATTATTGAGTCAAATGCTGACTGACGTTTTTAATACTTACTGTTAGTATGTTATTTACACATTGAATTGACACGACTTATTTCTCCCAATCATGACAAGGAGCACATGGCGGATGTGACCTGTTGGCTGTGGATGCTCACACCTATATGGCACCTGGTCCCTCCTCTGATGTTTTGGAGGTCCATATTTGCTCTGAACCTATTTTGTTTTGTTTTATGGACTTTTGATCTTGTATACTGTTCCTTATCTCTATATGTTTCATGCAAGTGTTTATTTTCAAACCGATAAAATGTGGACAACACTCTGACCTTACTTTAATTTTCATTTTTTATCGACGCCTATTAAAACTAAATGTCATAAGCTTTCAGAGAAACTATCATTCTGTGTTAATAGAATAAACTATTTTTGAATATAACGAGAAACAAGAAGTTCATGCGGACCATGTCTTGGAGAACACATTTAATGATACTATTGACATTTTTATTTTGTTGTGAATTACATTTCAGTTTGCACCAAATTTTATCGTTGAGTTAATGTTGCGGATTTAACAAAGCTGCTCCTTGATATATGCCAACATTAAAGACTTGGGTTAATCCTCGATAATATCAAACAAATCCTTTACTACTGCGCCAAACAAGAGTCACAATGTACCTGTTTTTCATCTTGTTCGAAAGGCGGTTCAAGTTTCAGGAAATTAAACAGTCATGATTTTATTGTTTTTCAACAAACAGACAAAACGTGTGCTGAAATAATGAAAATATGTCTAAATATTACTATGTCAAGTTCTTTAGAGTCATTTTATTTTGCTGGGATCTTGCATATGGATTTCGTTAAATCATTCTATGTGCGATTTGAAAACCACGATATTCCAACACCAATACTTCATCAGAGTATGTTTGTAAACAAAGAAACTTATCTTAAATCCACATCTGAGCCTACATTTTAAATTTATTAACATCCATTTTTGCGTTCCTTGTAATATGTGTTGTTCGAATGAATTTAGAGCTTTGGTCCCGTATTCTATGCCATTTTCAATCGGAGAAATTTGTCCGAAAGCATAAAATAGCTGGTGGATTTCGTTAGTGCCTGCTCTGTTTCACATTGAATCCATCCTCTGGTTGCTTGATCTAGAGTACCTACTGTTTTAAAAAAAGATCTGTTCCAACGTGCATGATTAGAAGATGTAAAAAGTTTAGTTTTATATATTGAATTTGTAGAAACATATTGATAATTAAATTAGATATATTTCTACCTCTACTACTCCTTCGCCTTTGCACTAACTTCAATAAAATCTTGAGAAGCAGTGTAATAATTCAGGATAAAAAGAAAGTTTTTCGATATTGAATAATTCCAGGGCCTATTTATTATCTGACTGTACAATTATATACGAACTGTTATAAACAGGAAATGTCTTATTGTGTGATTCGACATAAAATACAATAAAAAATAGAAACAAAAGAAACATCTCCTGATAATTGAATTTTTCATTCAGATTACATTTGCATATTAATTTACATGCTTGCTTAAGAAAATCCGTTGTTGAGTATAACAAATAGTTTTATCTCACTTTGATTGATTCAATATATTGCATAATTTTTTTTCTGACATTCTATCACCACCTAATGTATCATTGAAGCTGATAACTGTAAAAAATTATGGTTTCCAACGCGAAAAAAAAAACAATTGAATTTGCAATTGTCAAATGGTTAAAAAGTGCTATAATGTACAGTGAATGTATAAGATTTTTTATAGAATTTTTTTGTATTGCTTTGCATTGGAATTTACGAAAGAAAGAAAATCCACAGGTGTCCTAAGATAGAAAGATTGAAGAAAAATGTGGTTTATAAAGGACATTCTTTTATGCCTTTTCACAGTAGTTAGTAAATCTACAAAAACAAAAACATTTTGATAAAGTATATTAGATTACAAAGAGTATTCGTATACAAATGTCCATACAGACAATATAAACCAGGATCAAAGCAGACACAGACCCCAAAAACATCACAGTTTACGGACTTCGTAATATCTTTTCAAGATGTCATTGTGTCACAATGTGAATGAAAATTGACAAGACGTCATCGATATATCTTTATATTGAGTTGAGGGCTACAGCAAGTATGTTCTTCGTCTATAGTGAACATTTTGAATAAATCCTGCATTATTTTAAAACACAAAACGGTACAAAACGGTACTACTTTTGACGGGGAGCAATTGGTAACAATGTTAATTCTAACAAATTTTTCGAAGACATAGGTTCTATCTTAAGCTGTCTGTAATTTTTTCCTATAAAAGTTTTTAGTATTAGCTGAGGTAATTCAATGGAATGTCGGATTATTTAATCTCTTGTGTTCACTTAGGGTACTTTTCAATCTCTCTACTTTAAGGAACATTTTGATGAATTATATAAAGATCACGTATTAATTTTTTTTTTATTCGGAAACAAATAATCAGTTATATCAAGTTCAAAAATATTTGGTTATCTTGACACATTAGTCTAAAGGTATGGATTGTGTAGTAAAATACCCAAATTGGTTAACCACGTGGATCTTCAATTAGCCCTATCAAAATGAATCTTTGGAAGTGCAAAGAAATAAAGGTTTGGAGAAGTTTGTTGTTGTTTAAAGATAAGTAAATAACATGAATTAAAATCTCTTTACGTCATATTTCATCAAAATATATCATTTGATCCTGCAAAAGAGTATTTATTGTGAAGCTGCCTGTTGACTGTTGTGTAAAGTTATTATACCTTGAGATAAAGTTATTCAATCTGGCCATAGATATGTATCCAAGTTTAGCCATTTAATCATCATCTTCATTTGATAAGAATGACCTCGGAAGGGTTAACGTTTCATGGAATAGATTATTAGTAAATCAATATATAATGCAAATACAACTGTATTTCATAGATTGATGTTACCTATTTCTGATACATATGTAATACATGAAATTAAAGATAACAGTCATCTATAAATAAGTCTCTTTCGAGTGCAAAGAAATTGACTTCGAAGAGTGGTTCATCTAAAAAAGAAAGATAATAAAGAAATACAAATCTGTGACCAGGGTTAAAACACAGTCCTCATAAATCTCCATATTTAGAATTAGGTGCCTAGAAGGAGAAAACATCCCATGTAGAGAGTCACAACCTGCGTGAGCTTTATACGCTGATCAGGTAGAATGATTATGACGTAGTCAAAATTAGCTAACATTAGCATGACAATGGTATAAATCTCTTCAGACAAAGTTAGACCCAATGATCGATAATATTTGATGATAGTTTAATTACTGTGTTTATAGAGCTACGAAAGGGTAATTTCAAACAAGGTTGATGAAATTCCTGTAATATCAGTCTGTTAGAATTTTGCTTCGTTTCATTTTTTACTACTGAGTTACTGAGTTGCTCATGCTAAGACCATACTCTTGAGGACAAAAAAATGTTGAGAGTCGTAAACCTAATTATTTGCAAATGATAGTGACATAACAATAAATATTGGAGGGAAACAAAGCTGTTTTCTTTTTGTACTCTAGTTGGCAGTAAACCTTTATTTGTCAAATGTCAGTAGTATCAATGGAATATGTTTGAGGTCAATAAGTTAAATTAAGTCAACATATGAATGGAAGGAACAGACTAAACTCTGTAAGAATTTGTAAGATTCTACATAAATCAGTTACACCAAACGTTCCTTCAGAAGCCTCGGAATTTGACTAAGTAATGTTCCGTCTAAAGAGGTCAGATATATACATAGAGTTCACGGCGGATGTTTACAGTCAGCAGGGAAAGCTTACTTCCCCCAAGCACCTGGTCCAACCTCTGAGAAATTCCAAAAATCCGGCCATGTTTTTTTATAATAGTTGTCCTCCTTTGTGTTGTTTATTGAATTTTAGGACGACATATATGGAGATGACGAACAGTATCCAAGCTCAAAAGACCATAAAACAAAACAAAATAGGAGCAGAGCAACATTAACCTACATAACATCACAGGTGAGATAAGGTTCCATGGAGGAGAACCCCGTCACATCTGCTGTGTGCTCCTTGTCATGCTCGGGAAATAACAGAAAAATCCGCCGTCAATTCAGTGTGTAAATAATGGACTAACAGTCAGTCAGCATTTGACTTAATGATAAATTGTTTTTGCTGACAAGGCCATTGTATCGACTATAGAACTTATAAATAATGACACGCAACGGGACTGCTTATATTCTTGTTTCATCAACTTGCCTCCTTTTAAAATATACATACGTAGAGCATGCTCTTGCGCATTAAATCAACTGAGAGATATAAATTTCATATGCAGGTGATGAAGGTAACCGTTCTTTATCTTCAACTTGCATATTGAAATTTCCCGTTTATAGAAAATATTTGTCTGATCGTGTGATGTCTTTTGTTTCGAGTAGTGGTATATATTTCGTGTCAGAATTTATTTGAATAAAGAAAATGTCGACGTTGGCATGCAGAAATATCGACGGAAGTCTACAGAAATAGTCTTTTTATTGCAAAATGTTTGAATGAATTTTTCGTCATTATAATCATTTCAAAACGAAAGCAAAATTGCTTATTAAAAGACGCATTGAGTGTCAGATGAAGTCACTCTTTGTCATGAATACATTAGGATACTGTCAATGAGCAACTTTGACGTTCTATTGTTTCAACTAGAAATGCCTATCTGTAGATTTTATAAAAATTATTTTGATACAGGTTGAACACATGTATGATTTTTCTCCTTCTTTTTAAAAAAGCAGAACTTTCTCAACGGTGTCAATAAATTAAAATTCTTTGGTTGCAAAACATTAATTATATTGGGATGAACTGTTGTTTTAAGGCCATACGTTTGAATGCCATTATTTCTGCGGAGTTTTTTTTGTTATAAGTATCATCTTTTAGAATGGAGTTGCTCTTTCCTTCCTTTTCTGATTTGATAATGCACAGTACTTTATAAGCATTTCTTTACATCCACTGTAAAATCAAGTAAATTATTTTCGTGAATTTTTTTTTCGAGAAATATTGGTTTTTGTGTTTTTGATTGCGACGGTTGGAAAAGTGCTGAGTAGTTAAGTTTTGCGAACGCTGATTTTAAGCATGCGTAACAATTTAAATCATTATTGATGTATATACAGTACTTTGTGCGCTGAAACCATGACTGTTGAATTCATGTTGTATGAATTCAACTCTTCAGTTGCTAATGCATCAAAGAGGTCAAAAACTATATAATTCACAATGTGTTCTTACCGTTTTCAACACCCACCTTATGTTTTTATCTATTTAGACAAAGAGTCAATATCCTCTCTCTTTTTAACATATTGTCTGTCTTGCTATTTTTTGATAGAAAGAGTGAAAGGGCAGGCTTCCAAAGCTTTGGACCCATCATCATTAAAGCGAATGATTAAAGGTCATCTTTGTAAACCATTTTCAAGCTGCATCAGTAATTACGTGCCAAGCAGCTCTATCGTTTAAAGGAGAACAAGAAGATGAACACGTAGGAGGATGTATGTAATATCATATATATCTAGTCAAAACAGTGCTTTTATTTACGGACGATATTTATGTTCTCTTGTCTATCTTTTAGATTGAGGCGCTCGTGTGATATAACTTAAAGACTTGTTGCACCCCAATGAGACCGTTTGGTTTGAATCCCACTACGGGTCCGGAGACCAGTCTTTCAACTACAACCATATAAAACAAGGCCTGGTTTTTCAGTAGATGTTTGAAAAGATCCTTGACTTTTCAAAGGCGCTGAGCGTCGAGTTAAGGTTTAAATTTGTAGCAATTTACCGGCAATATATTGTTTCTCAATAAGAGTTAAGAATATTCAAAAGAGGCATTAAACACGCAATAAACCCTTAGCTTAGAACTTAATTCAAATCTTAAAAAATATCAAACTTAAATACTTTAACATTAATTATTACTCTAGACCCTGCATGTGGAAGCTCTTATGTAGAAACCTGGATTTAATGAGTAACATGTTTTTGTTTTATTTTTTGTTTGATTGTTTGTTGATTTGTCTGTTTGTTTAACGTTTATTTCTTTTTGTCACTTATAGTGAGGTATAAGAATGTTTTATTTAATAAAATATATTAATCTAAAATATCTCCATTTCATTTTACATATAACTAGTATTTAAAAGTGCCACTTCAATATATAAAATTATATTGGTCATTTCACTACGTGATCGATGTTTGTATATAGATTTTTTGAAAAATGGTTTTGATCAGTAACATCATGTTTCTCGCTTAGAAATAAATAAATAAATTATTTTTTTATTTTGAAACTTGGTCCTTTTCTACAAAGTTTCGGACCTTTTGATCCCATCAGACTGAAGCAGATGTTGTTCAGCTGATATAATTCTTTCTGGTAATAGAGAACAAGGTCTACAGACACAGGAAGTTGGAATCACAACCGGAAGTGATATGTTTCTCAGTCCCGTACTGGATTCATCTAGACAAAGCATAGGGATACTTTGCATGCGGCTACTTCCCTCTCTGCAACAAGTACAAAGGCGTTCTACAGAATTTGGATCTTCATAAGATGGTTTTGTATATGATAAACATGTTCCAGTGCAAGCAACGGATAAAATCATCTTAGGATAGCAATTTCGTTTCCTGACAATATGTGCCACAAATCTTTTGTTGCATCTAGCTTCAGCGATCTCATACATCCCACCAAGTATCAACACATGTATAAATAAACAGAAACTGAAAACGGCCATTTAATCTTGTTGTTTTCTTTAATCCTGCAAGAAAAAATATATTTTTACTTTGTAATATTTGAAGATTTATGTCTGAAAATTTTATGAAGTTTTTCAGCTGGTACAAAGCACATTTTGGTCATGTTTTTATATATTGATATTTATTGCATATTGCAAAAAGGTAAATGTACTTTATTTTACTTTCCACCCCATATCCAACTAAAGGCGCAACATTTACATGCAATGCTGCAAGAAGTTAAGTATATGATAATGTTCTACATAAAAATCAAAGTACAAGTTGTGTTAGGATAAAATCGATGTATTATCTATGTGCATTTGCAAAAAATCTAGAATGAACTTACATAATAAACGTGGATACTTATTAATTAGTTTTTACAATCCTCTTCCAATGTGATCTGCTTAAGAATCAGTGCATTGTAATTGATTAAGTAATACTCCTTTTATCAATAGAAATACAATGTCTTCGTATTGGGGAAATAAATGTATGTTTTTTACATACTTTAAATAGAGAAAAATACTTTTTTCAGCAAAAAAATGTGTATGATCACAAGTACTGTTTTGTGGTTTAATTTACTAGGAGTGTGATATTGATCCGTATCAGCCCTGCAGGGCTGATATATACGAAAGCCCAGAAGGCTCATTCGAGATTCAAGGTTCGAAATACGAGATTCGAAATTCGAGATTTGAAATTCGAGTTTCGAAATTCAAAATCCCTACTAACCAATCAAAAGCGGGTTCAACTTTTGGTTACTTCCCTTTGTTACGTTTTTACTATCAAGAAATCGTAGAATATATTTATAACAAATTGATCATTTGCATAAATGAAAATGCAAGAAAAAATGTTTTATATATTAAAACGAAATAAAAATAAAATTTGGATTACGTTTTGAAAAATACATATATATATATAATCTTATTTTTCTAACTTAACAAAATAGTAAATACGTATATATGGAATATTATATGGTCTTATCGTTGACTTGCGGAACAAGTACGTAGGTCAACTGATTTTATTTCATCAGATCATTGCTGATGGAGAATGTTGCATTTGGTTATAATTAGATATGAAATATTATGAATCGTATCTACACTTGTACTGCACAATAATTTAAGGGTACATATTTCATTACTTTTCTAAAGGGTACATTTGTTCAGTGAATCTTGACTCCTGAATCGAACTGGGTTATTGTTAATCTTCAGACACTTGACAGTATTCATAACTTTATTTATATGTCATCAACCCCGTAAACAAAGTAGACAATACAAAGTAGAGAGGTTGAGATTTCAAACGTGTACGTGTACGGGTACGTCTAGTAGGGGAATAACCTAAATTCTGTGTGTATTACGTCATCAATTTAAGTGACGTCAAAATTGCTACACGTTCGTAAAACTTGTGGAATGGAATCTACACGTAAGTGAAAACGTGTAGCTTTAATAACAAAAATTAGCCAATTTATGTGTGAAATTGTGATTGTTATACATTATATAGGATGTTTACTTTCACGAGCACTTATTTTTATCAAGTTTTGTTTACAAACTGACGACAAAAAACTTTCTAAATAGTTGAAACAGAGACACCGATCGCAATGTACACGTACATGTTACACGTCATAAAAATCTCAACAGACAAATTAAAAATAACGTGTACGTGTACGTCAAAATTTCTACAAGTAGACGTACGCGTACAAGTTTAAAATCTCAACCTCTCTAATGTCTTCGTATTGGGGAAATAAATGGATGTTTTTTTACATACTTTAAATAGAGAAAAATACTTTTTTCAGCAAAAAAAAATGTGTATGATCACAAGTACTGTTTTGTGGTTTAATTTACTAGGTGTGTGATATTGATCCGTACTAGCCCTGCAGGGCTGATATATACGAAAGCCCAGAAGGCTAATTCGAGATTCAAGGTTCGAAATACGAGATTCGAAATTCGAGATTTGAAATTCGAGTTTCGAAATTCAAAATCCATACTAACCAATCAAAAGCGGGTTCAACTTTTGATAACTTCCCTTTGTTACGTTTTTACTATCAAGAAATCGTAGAATATATTTATAACAAATGGATCATTTGCATAAATGAAAATGCAAGAAAAAATGTTTTATGTATTAAAACGAAATAAAACTAAAATTTGGATTACGTTTTGAAAAATACATATATAATCTTATTTTTCTAATTTAACAAAATAGTAAATACGTATATATGGAATATTATATGGTCTTATCGTTGACTTGCGGAACAAGTACGTAGGTCAACTAATTTTATTTCATCAGATCATTGCTGATGGAGAATGTTGCATTTTGTTATAATTAGATATGAAATATTATGAATCGTATCTACACTAGTACTGCACAATAATTTAAGGGTACATATTTCATAACTTTTCTAAAGGGTACATTTGTGCAGTGAATCTTGACTCCTGAATCGAACTGCAGCGTTATATAAGGTTTTATAAGAGTGTATTTTAGTCTTCGGCCATAAAACTATGGTCAGGGACTAAAATATAACACCATAACGCTATATTGTTCTGCATCTAATTTAGACTCATCTACTATTTGATATAAGATAAAATAAATGCCGCATTTATTTTAATTCATATTGCCAAGCTGTATTCAAGATATAATTTTTAATTGATTTAAGAAAACAAAGCCTTAGATGAAAGTAAGTAATTAATTACTTAATTTTTATGTATTTCCTCTATCAGGAAAACGAACGCGCTTGCATTGTAATTTAATTAAATGACTTATTTGTTATTTATATATCAAACGATTTCTTGATAGTAAAATGATAATAAAGGGGAGTAATCAAATCTTGAACCCGCTTTTGATTGGTTAATCTGGATCTTGAATCTCGAAATTCGAATTTCGAATCTCGTATTTCGAAACTTGAATTTCGAATGAGCCTTTTGGGAGCTTTTGATTGATTAATCTGGATCTTGAATCTCGAAACTTGAATAACGAATCTCGAATTTCGAATCTCGTATTTCGAACCTTGAATCTCGAATGAGCCTTCTGGGCTTTCGTAGATATAGCTATTGTGACGTCGGGCATATCGGATATGCAAAAGTCCTGTATTTATTACTAAGTATGTAAAAGGAATTTTAAATCAAAAAGATATATTTTTCTTATTTGAACTAGGTAATTTTCATTTTTCTTGAGGGTTTAATTTTCGTCGTTTTCAAGTTACAAAGAAACGCATGAACTAATGTACACCACGAAATGTAAATGGTCACATAACTACTCAACAATTCTTCATCCAAGAAATTAGACCAACGAACTCATACTTGTTCATCAAACCACAAATATTTGACATCAGCGAAAATGAAGGACTTTAAAGTTTTGTACATATTCAACTCGCTTCTCTTGAATTAGTGGGTCGCAATGTAATTGGCAATTATAATATATTTGGTTTTCTTTATTTATTTATTTCTGGTTTCGCAGGTTTTTTCAGGTTCCATACTATTTAGTGTAAACACTCGTATTCATTGGCATTTTAAGCAATGAGAATTCCCTTGTTGAAAGAAGAAATATATACATAAATATATAAATTATAAAGATTTCCCAATCTGGTAAAAATGGTATAGTATGCCAAAAATATAAGACAAATACTTACTTCTAATTTACTGTGTAGTCATTTACTCTAATTAGGATTCATTGTTTGGCTTGTGTAATCAATTAATCGCTAGACCTAGCTGTATATTTGAAGCGGTTTTTTTTTCTTCAAAATTCACAATAAATACAGACGAAATTTTAGATATCAATTAGTTCATGCTTAAATAAAGTTTACCCTATCTCATTACACTACACTTGCACAAAACATCGAATGTCTTGTCACATACCACAATTTCCTCTGTCCATTGATGTACTCTTCACAAATGCTTATATATACCTTTTGTAAACATTTTTGTTTAATCAGGGTTAAATTCTTAAACCCTTTTTTACTGATAATTTTTTTCAAAATTTATATAAGCAAATATCTAATTGTTTAATATTCAATACTTATGTGTGTTTGGGACGGCGTGGGTCTTTTTGAAAATATATATATTTGAAAATATTTTTTTAATATTTTTCTTGTTTCAAACTTTATTAGGTAAATCTATTATTATTATCATTATTATATTAATAATTATTTTGCCAAAGAATTATGTTATTTGTATAAAAATTTATATATTGGTTCAAATGTGTTGAGTGTTTTTCAATTTATCTCGGCCTCTTTCGCAAATGTGGTTGCAAAATGAGCACCAATACTGAGTATTAGTACTTTGTGCAATTCTTGCGCCACAGTTAGATTTGAAATGATGTTGAACCCTGAATTTGGATATAATACAATAAACCTATTGTTTATTATAAATTATTATTTGCTTATTCCTATGCACAGTATACATGGTATAAATAAATAATTCAATATGCCACATGTCTTTTGCCAAACTATAAGTATTTGCAAATTCTTACCTCAATTTCCTGTAAAAGGCTGTTCCTGTTATCTCCTACATACCTTCATTTTTAGTCTTTTATACATTTACATGTATATATGATTCATACCCTTCTCATGACCAATGAGAAAGCGTCATACTAATCCACTGCTTCAGGTAACATAGTTTATACGTGAAAGTTCAGATAGTGATATTTGTTTGCATGATTATACACTGTATAAGTTTCTAAACAATATGCAATAATAATTCTTATTATTTCAACTTTATCAAAGCAATGCAAATTTTAATAACATTTCTCCTAAAATGAATTTTGCTTCTTTGTTTAACCTCTTGGTATTAAGTTTTTGTCATTATTATACCCCCGCTTGGAAAGTAGGAGGGTATACTGTAATCGGTATGCCCGTCCGTCCGTCTGTCTGTTACGCTTTTGGGTACCCATCTCTTTTCCGCAGCTCCTCTTATACCACTGAGGGAATTTGATGAAATTTTCACAGAATCTTCATTACACATTGCCATTGTGCACCTCCTATTTTACTTTATGATCCGACACATATTTTGGGGTTCCCGGCCACAGCAAAACATGGACTTTGCCATTATAACCATATGAGAGGCGGGGGGTATCATTTAGTGAGCTCATTGCTCACAGTACCTCTAGCTTAAACAAAAGTTGTGCCATTCATTTCATTTCTTATCCTATCGTTTTTCATTGTCTTAAGAAAGAATATTTTTTTTGTTGCCATAGCCAACTTATGTTCAATATTCATTTAAGAATTTTATTGTTTGTATGTCTGTTATAAATTTCCATCCGTAAATTTTTCATTCATATAAAGAAGTTAAATTTTTTGATTGAGGCTGCAAATAGACATATATGTTCATGCTATTTACGGCCTTTAAGAAGTGAAGGACCTTCATAGATCCGAAGCTTACGGTGACACAGGGCCTCAGTTAAGGACCGACGATACGTTCTCAAATAATATACTTTTTCTGAGATCTTGTCATTGAAGAAGTGCTACTTTAACTTGTTTACTCACAAATAATAGAGATACCTTACAAGGCATTTGTTCAAGATACCAGATAATGGTGTTTTTATATAATCCTTTTGAAAATAGCTTACATTGCCAATATCAAAAAATATTAGCATTTTGATTATTTTTTTTTACAGGCAATTAAAATCAGTTTAGAAATCATAGGGTAATTATAATTTTACACTTTCTTATACTTGACGAACATAAAAGAAACAAATATCTGAGGAACGTCTCGTCTGACCTTAAGGTAGGATTCTTCTCTGGTTTCTGACTAGATGAAACATTCAAAGTATACTTGCTTTTATGTCTTATATATTGAGGTGTAAGGAATTTAAAAGACTACATTTTTCTTTCCTCATCACAATTGTACAAATTTAAATAGAAATGGTAAACTGCGTTTGAAAACTAGCAGGGACTATATTTTTGGCGGAATGGTGGCGTATGAAAATATCTTCTTCTCTGCCTCTCAAAATTCTAATAGAACAATGAATTTAGTTATAATTTTTACACAATCGAAGACTTGGAGAAATTTTCAAATGTAAGTTAAATTAATAATGAGGGACTAAACTTTCAAAATATATCAAATAGATATGATTTTTCAAACAAAGTAGAACTTTGTTAGCTTTTTAACGCTTCCTACCAAAGTGCAGATTTGAGCCAAAAATCCATAAAATGTATTTTTTCTCTCTAAGTAAACGATCAAAACTTTTTGTTTTTGTATCATTTTGTACACTTATAAGACTACTTTATTATTTGTGAAAATAAGAAAAAGTTAAATATAAGAAGCATATGAAAAAAACTAATATATCCTAAAAAATTAAGAAAAACAGAGAAAATTCGGATTAGCCAATATCCAGTTAAGTTAAATTATTTATGTAAATTTGGTAATATCATGCTATAGAACCGATTTAGTAATATGTTTTTTTGCAAAAAGAACAATCTTTAAACTTTTGCAATAGAAGTAGGTATCACATGATTGGCAACAGTATTTTTTTATTCTTAATGTCAAGGAAAAAGATAATGACCTTGACCTGACCTTGCCTCGAATATAAAACGGTCAAATTTAATTTCACCGCTACTATCACTTATTGATATTGCCTTCTTGATTCTGTGAAAATTTCATTAATTTTTAAATATTAGAAATATGAGAAGAATCCTACCTTAATGGTCTCATCCGATTGGGCGTTCTATAAGTAGTACAGTTGTATTCGAACCAGCGACGTGAGAATAAATTCTTTATACAACGATACAAATGCAAATGCTGTAACCAATGCATATCGCACGTGCCCCTCTCCCTTGATGTTTTTTTTTTTTTTTTTTTTTTTTTTTTGTGATTGGAGTTGAAAACATAATAGGCATCTTAGAAATTTAACTATTTGTTAGTGTTTAAAATATTTCTATTTATGTTTTGTTTTTCATTTCTTCTTAAAATTGAAGATTTTTCTTGCCTCCTTTAATGTACCACAGGAAATGTATAACAATCTAGAATAAAAACGGAAACCCGTTTTCTGATTACCATATTTTGGCTTCAGGTTATGAAAAAAATCGAAACAAAATCTGAGAATTATCAGATATTAAATTTTTCTTGCGTCTCAAATACAGTTAAATACTGTAAGAATACAACATTTATTTAGTGGAATTGTGGGATCCCTAATTATCCTTTACAAAAAAATTCTCGTTTTATAATACAAGTCAGGATAAAACAAACAGATCTTGAGCAAACTTGACAAAATTACATCTATTGTGCTTAACATTTGAGATTATGGCAACGTGTCTCGGAGCTTCTCTTGTATATATTTTCGTCGCACAGGGATGACTACAATAAGAGATGACGATATTAGCTATGACATAACGCTTTAAAAAATGTCCTTTAAAATGCAACAAATTTAAATTGTATGAGAGAATTTTTATACAAAAGAATAAAACCACATATTGTTTTGTTGTAATTCAAATCTCATAAACATGTATAATGTCATTAATGGTACTGCACTTATCATGACATCATAATTCCGTTTAATATATGAATAAGACAACAAAAAGGTTTATGAACTCCAGCCACCTTACTTATTATTGTCTCAGTGTACACATGTCGATGACCGGACATCAATGAAATAAAAGGATGAAAACAGAACACGATTCTTTCATGCTTATATTGCTGACGTGTTTTTGTAATATTAATAAGAGAGTTTGTGGAAGTCACTAATGCAAGCAATGGCATTGCCAGCCATTGTATCTATTTTTATAAATACCAGCAAGAAAATATGGACTCAATTTTATTGATCATGTGCAACACATTTATACATTAAGCAAACTAACAACTAACAAATTATGTTAAACCTACAATAACCATTCACATATTTCGTTCTTTTCAATAGATTTTTCCTAGGAAAAAATCAACTTAATGCAGTCTCAAACAAAATGTTAACTTCATCACCATTTTGTCTTTTAGGATTTCTTTTTTGTATATCATGATTTGGGACGGAACTAAAAATAATTGAAAATTTGCGAGAAAACCAGACACACACGCGGTAAGTTATAAATATCAGATGAAATAACAAGTTTTTTTCATTTTAATTGTACTTAGCACAATATTTTTTTTCTTCATTTTTCATTGATAGGTCATTATTTACACAATTGAGAACAAATTCACATGGTAGTTGTGACAGGTCGGATGCTCACTCCCCCATGGCACCTGATCCCAACTCGGGTGTTTTAGAGGTCTGTTTTTGCCTTGCTCCAGTTTTGTATTGTTTTAAAAGCTTTAGAGCTTTAATACGGTTCGTTATCTCCATATATTTCATCCTAAATAATTGTATTGATCAATAATTATTTTTATATATATACATGTCACCATGAACCATGGAATCGATAGAAATTTAGACCCTCACCCGATTCTCAGGGCCATTGTAGTTGTATCAAAGCAAGTCTTGACAAGGGATCTCTCTTTTGAAGGTCAAAGCACTAACCATCAAAATGTAAAAGCTATCGTCAAAGATTTTAAAATGTAGGTCAAACTCCCAATTAAAAATAAAAATTCAAATCAATGGTATTTATCAGGTTCCTGTACAATAGGAAAGGGGAATATTTACCCGAAAGAGAAATTTTGATTTGCTAAAAGATAACTTGAAAATTGGCTAGATCAGACAGTTTGAAGAAAATGGTACATATTTAAACACGTTTTCTTAAACAATAAAATGCTTTCTTTGGTTGTTAGTACGGGAATGAATGTCGCAGCTGTTGCAGAAAAAATTCATAACCCGCGTAAGCGGGTTGTGTAATTTTTTCTGCAATAGATGCGACATTCATCCCGTACTAACAACCTAAGAAAGACATTTTATTGTTTATATTTATATCTATTTAAATAGTCATTTAAAGTAGGATTTTAAAAATTAATTATTGCATTAATGATGCGAATGTCTTTGTACGTTTTATTGATGGAACAGCCACTGATCAAGAAACCTGTACAGGTGACATGTCTAGTGTAGTTCATGCACTGATTAATGCAATGGGTTTTCTTAAAAAATAAAGAAGGAAATATTCAATGGATGTAAATATTAAAAAATATTTTCTATGTCTGGGTCTTCTCTTCATGATTTTGAAACGTTTTTTGCGTGCATTTTAATTCAAAGAGACGATTATACATTTGTAAGAAAAAGAGAGAAGACTCAGAGGCCATAAAAAAATGAACTTTTTACCAAAAAAATCGAACTATGTAAACGTGGTACTTTTTTGTCCTTTTAAATTCCTTTGTATACGTGTAGTGGTGATGGCTCAGTTATTTGGGCTACCTGGTCATTGCCTTGAAGTGAAAAGTTTTTGGTTCAAGCCTCGCATGGGGCGTTAATTTTTTTCATGCAGACAACCATTTATTTTGTAAGTATCATTTTATCTACTGATGTGCTCGACACTTGAAGTGAAAGTTGCGGGTCTTTCGGACGAGACCTTAGAAATCATGGTCCATTGACAGACCAGGCGTTATATATGGTGACGTCTCTATATGAGTAACAAATTCTCGAATTAGACGTAAAAAGAACATTAGTCAATCACATTTTAAAAATATACAGAGCTGTTACTTTGTTCTTGGTGAAGTTGTTCTCTTGAAGAAGATGAAAGTTAACAACGACGACAACATCATCAATAACGACAGACATTTAAACGGACATGTTTCGATCAGAAAAGCTCATTTCAGCCTACAACTCGGGTTAGTTAAAAAAAAGCATATTTTAAATGTAAATGATTCTAAAAATATATATGAAGAATTTTTTTTTAAATCATGAATATCAATATGAATGGTATCTTTTAAGATGCTAATTTTTTTTTTAAATGTACTTTTCGCCGTCGAATTTTTAATCCAAAAGAATTTCAAAAAAAATATAAGTAATAAAAAATAAGATTAATAAAATTAAAAAAGTAAATAGAAAAATAAACATTTTTAGTAAGTCCATAATCCCATAGTGTTTGGTCCAGATAATTCTTTTGTCAGTTCCAAATGCGATTTCGACCACTACAATTTAAAACAAATGATAAATATACCCGGGGTTCTTATTATTAAGGTTACCTTGATAAATTTGAAATATTATGGGATTGTTTCATTAAAAGGTCCCTCGCCTGTAGTAGCAAAGGCCCTGAATTATAGTCCACAAGGTTTAAGGTGAAACATATGGAGATAACAAACAGTATCAAGATCAAAAGTCCATAAAACAATACAAAATAGGAGCAAAGCGGACACGGACCTCCAAAATATCAGAGGTGGAATTAGGTGGCATGGAGGGGTGAGTATCTCCCGCTGACCGGTCACATCCGATGTGTGCTCCTTGTTATGATCTTGAAATAACTGGAAAATCCGTCGTCAATTCTGTGTTTAAAAAAAATGGACTAACTAGTATGGACTAGTATGAAAACGTCAGTCAGAATTTGATTCGATGATAGATTGTATTTGCTGACATGGAGTCGACCACAGAACTTACGAAATGATGACTTTAAACGAGACTGCTTAATATATTCTTGTTTCATCAACCTGTTTGTAAATAATTTACCTCGTTTTTGAAATTGTTCAGACATAGAGCATTCTCTTGCGTACCCAATCAACTGAGATACATAAACTCCGCATGCAGGTAATGAAGGTATATTGCTGCACAAGTAAGGGAAGTTGACAGCAGAAAAGTTAAATTAATCATGTTTATCATACAGTTTGGCTGTTAGATTACCATCGATGTCTTTTTAAAGTAAAATATCCAAATATGAAACAGATGTGTCATACTCTGAGTGAGGTATCTTTAATTCCAAGTTCATCATGATATATCGTATCGACATAAGAATGGAGATTACAATTGTTATTGAATGATACGTCGTCGATAAATTTAAATGTCGAATTAAAGGCCATAGCAAGTCTTTTCTCCTTTTCATGCATAAGATTTTGCACAAATTCTGCTTCATATGAATACAAAAATAGGTCTATTGATAACGGAGTGCATTTGGTACCCATGAGAATTCCAATAGATTCTTGGAAAACCTTGTCTTCAAAAACAACATAGATGTTGTCAATGAAACACTCAAGTGTATCAAATGAAGTTCTGTTTACATTTAAAGCGTTTATATATCATTTTATATTGAAAGTTTTAATTATTCAACATCAAAATCTAAAAACATAACGCAACAAATTCATTGTTCATTCTATTTTGAATTAAATTAATGCCAAAAAATTGAACACGTTTCTTTTTCTAGAAAACAAATTGTTTTTTGATCATTTGTGTTCAGTATATAAAGTAAACCCCTATAATACTGCAGAAGATAAGCTACTACATGTGAAAATAATCAAAGAAAAACAGATGAATTGATCTTAATATTTCTTTGCACAGTAGTTTAAAAACATCTGTTCAAATACCTAATTTATTAGAAAAATTACATTTCATAGAGATTCGATTAATGAAAAGGCATTATTCAACCCAGAAGGAAATCATTTAGTACCATAAATATGATTTGTTACTGAAATTTAGTTCAGGATAAAAGTCTTTGAGGCAACAGTGATATTTGAAACAGTCCGGAACAGTAAGCTTAATGTGGTCAACAAAATCAACATACACATGTACAACCATCTTTTCCCTATTTTACTTTTAGGAAACAATGATCAAATTGCGAATTACTAAGAAACTCCAAAATATTTGTAAATAATAGCACTAGTGTAAATTCTTGGTTAGCGTTTGAAAACAGATATATACAATTACATGTTATGCTTAGTTTGTCAAAGATTGACAGGGTTTTTCTTTGATATCATAGTTCAAGTATTTATTACGCACTTTTCTCCTCGAGAAAAAATACCCATAATAAAGCTCCATAGAATAAGTCATGATTCTGAAATTGAACACTGTCCACATATGTTGATACGTTCACGCCCATTGAAAATCAATGAATTGTCTAGTAATGACGTTTATGTACATGTAAGTAGAGTAGCTTTGTTGGAGAACGTTAACTCTTGTGTTCTTAATAATGCCCTCTGTATATGGTTGAATTATTGCCGACTCGGCATTAAACAGTAATCAATCAATTAATCAAACAATCTAAATAGAATATTAACAATATTTTAATTAAGGATGTATTTTAGGATCAATTATTTTTTGTTGCCTAATAGACAGATAATTATTTTTCTTGTGTAAAAAAAAATGTGTAACATAGACATAAACCCTCCCTACTGTCATTGTTAATGTCAACATGTTTCTCTAAATAAAGCACATGTATAAGCTTGTTTAGTTATTTTAGCTTCACTTAAGGATGACGTTTACTCGGGTTTCAGAAAACAGAAAAGAATTTTTATAAAGTATGATATGTTATAACAAAAAATAATCTAAATGGATAAAGTAACCAAGTTTTAACTCAATATCAATTTAAATATTTGATATTTTATTATTCGAAGAAAATAAACAGGAACGAAAACCAATGTATTGTAATGCAGAGGAAATTCCGACTAAATTTTTTATTTTTCATTTTTGTCAAAATTTATTATTTCTTGCAATATTATTTAAAATGTAAAGATTACATGTTTTTTTTAAACATCATTTTCCAAATATTATATGTAATAAAGCTCATAACTTATTTCAAATAAATGAAGGCTCTGGAATAACGAAATTCAAAAATTTGAACAAAATACATTCCAGACAATATATCAAAATAATTTGATCATTGACCCCATATAATATTATTGCGTTGAGAATAATGGCAGCAAAAGTAATCTGGGGTTGTAAATTATTTAGAGTTCTTATCATTCAGATTCTTTAAATATTCGATTAAAAATGGGGGGAAAATATAAATATGACAGAGGAAATTCGTACTGTAATAATTATTAAGTTTTTGGCCCAAACTCTTATATTTTCTTTATATGAATCAACGCTGTTCCATTGCTATGAAATTTCATTATTTAAAGAGTTGTGTTGCTTGTAATATTTGTAAGTAAAGAAAAAAATGGTCATAGTGTGAAAAAATGAGGTATTTTCCCAGCAAAACTCAAAGACCACTAGCACGAAAAGTAGGTCATTAACCTAGTTATTTGAAATTGAAATTTAACACAAGAATCATAGTTGTACAATGTGCAATAGGTGGTTTTTCCTTCTAATCAGTGGACTTTTTAGTCATCTGAGTAAAGGTATACCTTAAGTTACACAAAAATACTATGATCTTTTTTCAAGACCTTATTTTAATCTTCAATAAACCTTAATTCATATCAAAATGTATGAAAATGCATGATAATAGTATTACGATGAAAAAATTAATAATTTTTTTTTCGTCTTTTTTTCCCCGAAGAAAAAGTCTCCCTTTATGAGAATAATTTCATTATTTTGTATATAAAAAAAACAATATAATAATAGCTTTATTAACAAAAACATAACTAGGGTTAATTGTAACGGGGACCGTTACAGATGCTACCCAAACGCACCCCAACTCCTTTTTTGTGCCTAATTCCTGTAAGACTTTTGTTTTTTAAAATATGCTCAGTATCAAAGAATTTCATATAAAAAATTATCAAAGCTACAATGATATCAACTATATGTCATTTAACGCATTGCACACGCACGCACGTGAATTCACATGCAAGATGAACATGGCATGTTGTATTAATCATTAACATATCTTGATATCTTGAGAATCAATAAAAAAAAATCATAATAAATATATTTATTACCGTTTTTCAAATATATTGGTCATTTTACGTATTTCGCGCACGCACGTGCATGCAAGCATTTCATTACATTCAAATTTGATAGAAGCATAATGAAGGATTCCATTGTAGTAATTCATATTCAAAATTTCAGCCTGTTTTGTTGAGAATCCGGAAAGTTATAGGCATTTAAAATTTCATCCAATCAGATTGCAGCACACGTGAATGCGCAGGCTTTCATGATATTTCTTATATATCATGCTGTAGACCTTCAAGTGTATGACTTTGTACAAAATTTCAAAGGATTTTGTCAAAAAACAAGAAAGTTATTGACACTTTAGTTTCAGCCAATTAGACCGAAGCGCACGTGTATGTGCGTGAGATCTTGCTATTTTGACCTTGTCATCATGTCTTTACTACTAATATAGTAATATACCCTCATATTTTGAGTTTCAAAGCTTTTCATCCAAAAAAAGAAAAATTACGTCTATATCTATCATATTGATCATTTCACGTCTTGCAAGCACGTGCGCGCAAAATGACCTTGATTCCACAAGTCTACATAACATGTCTGTAATATATCAGAAACAACACCGGTATATATTTTATATAGTTTATCTAATAAGCACAAATATATACAGCCTGACTACATTGGATATCAGTAAGCAAGTAAGTGTCTTTGTACCAAAATCATTTATATTTTATAGTCTTTGGAGCCTGGGAAACAGGAAATGTAGGTGACTCAATTTCTGAATAATGTCAGTAGGTTACTGAACTCTGTGAGAGTCAGAGAGCTAACTTTGCTTACGTGTCAAATCAATTATAAACAGATTGTGATACAATTCTAGTAAATTCCAAAACATTACAATGTCTAATGACCATAAAAAGGTTTTACTTACATCAGATGAACAATTTACAAGATCACCCAAAAGTACCCAGGAAGAAGAAGAAAAATGAATAGAAAGTCTGCTATTGCAAGCAATAGCGTATGTCGCCCCGAACTAGACAAGACTTTCATTTTTTCATCACTAAAACAATACCCATTTATTTAGCTAAGCTTGGACAACAATCAACTCGTAACAGTCCTTTCAGTACTTTGATTAAATTTTCACTTTTCCCCTGTTTCCATGGAAACTATTGATTTGCAACTTGCAATTTTTAAATCCAATGAGCACAATTACAGATACTAATCATTACATAACTAAGATTTCATGAAGAATGTTGAAGGGACCAGAGAGAACACTCGCGGACAAATTCGTCGCTTTTTGTTGGTTTTCATGGCAACGGTAGCCATTTTGAAACTGAATGACCAAACAACACAACTTCAACCAGTGATCCTCCTTTGAGGAAAGTTTCAGGAAGACTGTCCCAGCCATCTCCAAGAAACTGCCTGGAGAACAGAAACATGCGTACAATCGCAATATGTCCTCACACTAATAATAAGAAACAGAGAGAAAAAATTTATGTTCCCCAACTTCGTTTGGCTGATAATAACTGAGTTATTGAAATTGATAAGTCGATACCCCCCAAAATTAAAATAAAAATTCTCATCATCTCCCTTGCACATTGGTAACAGCCTTGATTTTCCTGTGCATTGAGTTCACCAGAGCATTTATCTTTCTTATATGATTATTATTCAACGCTTCCGACAATAGTGTAGCTGTATTATCCCAAAGCTAACAAATCCCCCCGCCAAAGGAGTGCCGCGAATTTTCTTTCTAGGATAGAATTTACAGAATCCAGCTGGTTTGGTACACGTGAATGTTTGTGAGAGTTTCGACAAACACTGTCTATATTTTCCCATTGTGAACATGCTAAAAACATTACGCACATGACGCGTATAGCGCTCGTGAGAGTAAAATCGACGTAAAAGTTGCCAAGCTCGCGGACCAAATTAGAGCAGAGAATTTCTGACAATTTTAGGGTGAAAATATTGATATGACAGTTTGCTGAATAAATATCGGTTTCAGTGATAATACCTTGACAATAACCGAGGTGACATGTTGAAAAGCTCTGTTTTGATGTGACGTTGTTACGCTTCAATGTCACTGCTATGGTTGGTTGGAAACCTTTTAATTTACTCTCTGACAACTGAAAAACCCTTTCTTGTTGAAAAGTTTTAAACAAACTGCACAGCAACATCTTGTTGCCTTTTTATTCACTTACGCAATTCAATAACTGGAAACAGTGTAACTTCCGTCAGCCATACCATGATTACACGAAATTTATACTGATTCCAAATGCGGAAAACGATTTCTATAACTCTAATGCATCGATTAGCACTACAAAATTTGATCATAATATTGTCATCATCAACATGCACGTGTTTTTGGCGTTTTATCATTTCCCCTACTTGATGCCATACATTTCATGGTTGAGTAGTTTTGACCAGTAATATTAGTGCAAAGTAACAAAAATACATATATGACCAATTTTCATAATTTTCGGCCACATAGTCATTGTTTTTCGCATATCATGTTCTTATGCGTTTCTTTTTCCTTTCAGTATATAAAAATCAACACTGTCTGTTGAGAGGATTTTTTTCAAAAAGAGCTTATGGTGTATTATTTTCTTATTTTTTAATTCAATGGGGGTTTGCAGACATGAAGACTACGGATAACGTGTTGAACTCAATCTCCGTATACCACTCTAACAATACACAGCAACAGCAGAGCAATTGCGGTAATCTAACCCATCATTACTGGGATAAGGTGCTGGAAATACAAGGCATAAGACATGGCTCTTATACTGTCTGAATTTTAAATGATACAAGAAATATGGAAATAAAAGCTGAAAATACGCTAGATGTTTTTTTATTTATTATTCATTTATTTTCTTTTTTTTTTTGGTGTTATATTTTGTTCATGAACAATGCGATATCGCGTATAATTTGTCCTTTTAATATCAGTAAAAAAGCTAAATTTTATTCTCTGCAATGTTTATCTTATGTTTATCTTATGAAAAAATTACTTATTATTATACGCTATGAACGCGGTCACATATTTTCCGCGGAAATTTGTCCAAGCGTACATTAAATAAATGATATCCTACAGTGACAGTTTGAGAAATCCACGTTATTTTCATCCCGCGGATTATTTAGAAATTGAGATTATGCAGAATTTTGACCCCGTGGAAAATAGTACTTCTTCAGTATTCTGTCGTGAATGAACTGATATCTGAATGTAATTGTGTACAATATTCTAACTTTCCTTGCATGAAACACATTAATTAACATCAGCACATATTTCGTTTTGTATAGTCAAAACAAAAAATGAGAAAGGGGAGCAAAGATGAAAATATTTATACAAAACAAATATTGCAGAGATTTTCAATACTATTATAACTAATGATGCTTTTTCCGTCGTTCTTTACATGTTATTTTTAGATTAAATCGGTAAATTTATATCCAGTGTCCTTAAAGGTATAAAAAAAAGAAATATTTGCATTGAATAAGATAAATAGACTATCAAAGATAGTCTTAAATAATTTCATACTATAATATCTTAACTTCATGAACATTTGTCCAAGGTCAAATGCATTGTATATCTTGGACTTTTAATGCTTTATGGTAAACGTTGCACATAATAAACAATATAAATTGATCCCTTAGATTTTTTTATAATGTCCTGTATATCAATGGAGCAAAAAGGAATTCAAATTCAGGAGAAATATTAATATAACGAACAGTAATTATGCTCAAACTCCCACATTAAGCAGTACATATCAGAAGCAGCGCAAACATTGACATCTGAAACATCAGAGGTGGGATACTAATAACATGCCATGGAGGAATAGGTACATGTATCCCCTGTCCAGTACACACTAACTTTGTGACAATTCAACGTGAAAATAATGGGCTAACAATTTGTAGAATGTCAATCAATATGACTTAATAATAGATTGTATTTGCTGGCTAGGATAATTACATCGAACATAGAACTTGTGAATTGAACGTAAATTATCAAGATTTGAGAATATGACTAGAGGTATTAAATTGATTACCCGAGACTAAGCTCATTTAAGATTTATGTTTCCCCGCTATCAAATGCTCATGTGTTTCGTATTACACCTTTCTGGTACTGAAGCAAAAAGTATGCTCTTGGTACGATCGATTTTTAAACCAAGATAAATTTTTCTCAGATATTTGGGTAATTAATGAAACGGGGATTTTAACAACTTCCTAAGCATTCAGCAAATTTCATAGTCTTTCTAATGACTTTATAAGCCAATACAACCTATCGTTGGGTTGTTTCTTGCTGACTTGTTTCAGACCGTATATTTGGCTTGTGTTACAATTCATGATCTATCAATATAAAGGACCTACAATGTGTAAGAGATATCAGCCAGGGATATTCCTCCTATTTACCTTAACGTACCTCTGGAAAGTTGAGTAGCTCGTCTTTTTCCTAGTTGACAGAATTTGAATTTTAAGGGTTTTTTTCTTTTAATTCATCACTTTTGGTATATTTTACCTTTTTGTCTATTTTTTCACCTTTCTTTTCATCTTTACTCATCATGCAACAAGTGAATCAGAGGGTACTATTTAATTATTCATCGGCATTCTAGTCTTCGTGTAAATAAACTTATCACCAAAGGTTTGCCATAACTATATTTTTATTGCTACAATCCTCAAATCTTCGAGGAATTTAAGCAATGGTTATTATTTTCTCCATGAAATTTTAAGGAGTTGAATGCCCAAAATAAAGATTTTCTTTGCACTAAATGTTAAAGGAAAGGTCTATCCTGCAAATTTCCAATCAGATTCTTTTCTAATTTTTTAATGCAGAATTTATTGTTTTCGTGGCTTTCTTTTTTATGCATATTGCCTTTTATTCATCAACCAGCAATTGCGGAAGAGGTATTTTTTGCATATAACAGCAAAAGTCATTTTTTCGGGGTTTTATATAGAAAAAATTGTGAAGGTATTTTTCTGTCCACAAATAAGAGCAAAATAAATTTTTTGTCAGTCTGTGTCTTTATTTTGATATTTAATCAGGTATTCATTAAGCTGTTATTGAATTTTCTGTCACTTATTCAACAAATCCTAAGTTTGTTAATACAATTGTTCAGATTACCTAAGTTGAAGGCTCAAGTGGGCTTTTAAGATCACATTTTGTCAAGCGTCCGTCCGTCCGTCTGTCTGTCTGTCAAGTTATCTGTCTGTTAAATTTTACATTTTCGACTTTTTCTCAAGAACCACTTGGCAAACTTCAAGCAAACGTTCGACAGATGTACATAGCCGGTTTTAGCTCACCTGAGCCGAAGGCTCAAGTGAGCTTTTCTGATCAAAATTTGTCCGTCGTCTGTCGTTGTCGTTGTTGGCGTTGTCGTTGTAAACTTTTCACATTTTCATCTTCTTCTCAAGAACCACTAGGCCAATTTCAACCGAACTTGGCACAAAGTATCCCTGGGTAAAGGGAATTCAAGATTGTTCAAATGAAGGGCCACGCCCTCTTCCAAGGGGAGATAATTATGAATAAGTGAAAAATTAATAGCATTTTTAAAAAATCTTCTTCTTAAGAACCACTGGGCCAGGAAAGATGAAACTCATGTGGAATCATCCTCAGGTAGTGTAGATTCAAATTTGTTCAAATCATGACCCCCGGGGCTAGGGTGGGGCCAAAATGGCCGACCAAAGTTTTACATAGGAATATAAAGGAAAAATCTTTTAAAAATCTTTTTCTTAAGAATCATTGAGAAAGGAAATATGAAACTTAAATGAAATTATCCTCATGTAGTGTAGATTCAAGTTTGTTCAAATCATGACCCCTGGGGCTAGGGTGGGGCCAAAATGGCCGACCAAAGTTTTACATA
>PRKT01000003.1:1395994-1420540 GCA_003671525.1 Saccostrea glomerata | reverse complement strand
CCCCCCCCCCCCCTCCCCCGTAAACTTTCAGTTTTGATCTGATATGTGCTTTTTCCTAGTAGATGTGCTCAGGTGAGCAATGTGGCCCTTGGGCCTCTTGTTTGATAATTGAAATTATTAGATAATGAAAAACCAGAAAATGGCAAATATGTTTAATCAATAACATCATTTGTTTTTGTCTGTTCTGTGTATGCTTGCGATACAGAAATGATACCAACAATGCTGTAGGTCATGCTATGTTTTCTATTGCGGACTGAAATTACTTATATAGAAGTTGTCAAGGTTTCTCTTCAATTTCCCTCCCAAACGTCTTGGAACAATTTAAAATTAATAATAAGGAAGCACTTCAAAAGGTCTGTGCAACAATATATTAGAGAAGTGATGTAAATCAGTTGACGATAATTGAAAATGACAACGAACTTTTAAAATTTGAAATCACAAAAGTTTACCAATATCAAGAGCATAAATATTTACGACTTTCAACTTTAAAGAAATCACTCCCCACGATGAAATAAATTCCAGGATGTTTTTTTATATCATTGTCTGCTGCTTTTTCAATTAAAATGAAACTCGTAAATTAGCTTACCTTGTCATTGAGCATTGCAAAATTATTTGTTATAAAACATTCTGATTTTACACAACATACTCTTAAGTTGACATAAAAAAGATCTTCGAGTTTCTGATTTCCAATATTTGTGTGATTTTTAAACACAGGGTCTTCAAACAATCTTTAGTAATTCCTATGGTTACCAATTGCGCCCCGTTATTAACAAACCTATTTTTTAATTCGCATTAAGTAGAATTTGTTCAAAATCTTTTGTGTGAAAAGAAAAAAAGACTTGTTGTGGCTTTAACTCGACAATACAATATATCGACGACGTACTGTCGAGAGGACAACAACAGAGTATGGAAAATTTGTTTAATATCTGGATCTTTTAGTAGCAAAAGACGTAAATGGTTAACTAACAACCAAGCTTTATGTGAACGTGATAACTTTAATTTTTGAATCGTCAACTTTCCTTAATCATGCAGCATGACCCTTGTCACCTGCATACGAAGTTTATATCTTTCAGTTGATGCTATACAGAAGAGCATTTTCTACGTATAGATAATTTTTTCAATGATGTACGTTATTGACAAACAACTGCAAGTTGATTATATAGGAATATCAGCAGTCTTGTTTAAAGCCATCATTTCCTAAATTCAGTGGTCGAAACATTAACATAACAATTCATCATTCAGTCAAATGCTGACTGACTTGTTTGATACTGACTCATTTTTTACACACTGTGTTCTCCATGGAGTTTTTTCCTTTGTTTACCGAGCACGCTTGTGACCGGTTGGCAGGGGATACTCACTCCTCCACAGCCCCTGGTTCCACCTCTGATGCTTTGTAGGTCAATATTTGCTCCGCTCCTATCTTGTAATGTTTTATGAACTTAAGAGCTGATCGTTATCGTGACATATCATCCAAATCAAAATGAATAAATATATAAAAAAAAAAAAAACATTTTCTTTATCAGATTCTAATAAAAAGTAAGTCAAAATGTGTTACATCTGATTAAATTTGCAAAGATTTATCTCTCTTTTGCATTGTTTGTAAACGTTTCATATACAAAATTAAGTTTGGGTAGACTTCCTTAAAAGGTGATTGAATAATTAAGCATACAAGAAGAAATCATCTCATTTAGAAATTATTGGGAAAACAAAGAAATATAGCTATAGATTCTTCTTCAACTTATTGATGTCCTACATTACCGTTCCTTCATGTATTATCTATTTAAGTATACACAACAACATAAACAAAAATTCCAAAAGGGTGTTTGTCGTGGAAACCGAATACCACAAATCTGTACTAAAAACGAAATAGATATGATAAATAATAAAATAGATGTTTTGTGTAATGTAACAAAAAAAATGAAGGTTGCTTTTTATCTTTCAGAGTGTTTTCATGCTCTAACAAAAAAAAGATTTCAAAGAGAATAATCAATGTTATAATTCATACAACACTATGACAAACTATAATCAGATCTACATAATGAGTTGTACACAGGCAATTGTATTTATAATGACCTATCCAGTGCACTCTCTGAAAACGTCTGTACAAAAAAGTCACTGTCTTCAAACATTGTTATCGCTATGTTTCAAAAGTATTGTATTGAGAAAAAAGACATACCGTGGGATAGGGAACGTCAGAGCTGTAGAAATGTTCTGAAAGCCCACCAAAAAACGGAAATGGTTCTTTCGTAGTTAACCCCATCCCCTCATTATACTGTGTTATCTACGAGGTTTGTTGCACCTGGTGCTAACAAAACACCTTTTCAATAACCGATTCGAGGACAAGTTAAGTGAATGGAGGCTAACAGACATCTACATGTATTAATATTCAGAGTTTTCCTGAGACAGAGTTCCTATATCTTCTAGCTGCAGTATCACCTGTCACATTAAAAAGAACGTGATGGAGAAAGAAGACAATTCTAAGAATGAAACTGAAAATAATGTTCAATTGAGTTTTAAGAACAAAAACAACTCTTCAAAGGGTTGACCTTGGATGAAACAAATTGAATATGAATTTTTATCACATATTTTCCCCTTTATCCCGTTGATATAGCTCATGTGATATCGTTTTCGTATCAACACTATGTACTCCTACGCCGCGTGACGTAATGTAAATAAACAAATACATGTGCATGATGGAGAGAATGACTAAATTTTCAAATTTTACTTTATTTGATATATTTTAAAAAAATTTCATTCAGGAATTAAAAAAAATAAGTACAGAAATACTTTCTTTCTTTTATTTTTGTACGAACTATTTCATACAGCGTAATATTATTTATTACGTTATTTGGTCCAAGGTAACCGAAAGCGAACTTTGAATTAGAAATAAAGACAAAATACACATTTATAGTGAACAAAAATATGTGATAAAAAGAATCTCCCATGGTTTGTGGTTTGATATGATTTTTACCCAACTCGTTGTGTGTTTTCTATCCCCTCGCCAAGGCTCGGGGATAGAAAACACACAACTCGTTGGATAAAAATCATATCAAACCACAAACCATGGGAGATCCTATATATTAGTCCATAATTTGTTTAGAACTATTATGGAATCATCATTGTTCCTGTCAGACAAAATTACATGGATTTAATTGTTTATTTATCATATTCAACTACATCTTTATTTTTGTAATTACAAAATGTAGATTTTTTTACGTATTATACTTGCATGGGTACAGGGTACGGTGCAAGATAAAAAAAAAAAAGAAGCAGATTTTATTGAAGAACCTGCGAGAAATATTTCGATATAATAGTATTATACTTAAATACGGTAAGACATCTAATTATCATTTATTGAATTCACAATCCATTATTTCGTCATTTGCAAATTTCTAGGCATCTCTAATTTTGGCAGTTTCCTAAGCATTTGAAATTGGAAAGTTGTCAATAGAACACGAGAAATGGGTGACATTAGACGGAACACCGGAGAGGAGTTCAGTTTGATTATAATAGTAATGACAACCTATAGCTACGATATTTATATGGCTAGAGAAGAAATAGATATATAAAATATTACCCACCAAATCCTAAGCTGACCAGTTAAATTATGGGGTTTTTTTCTAATCGGAAGCTTTTTGATCGAGTCCCCAAGTAGAATACACAAATGCATCAACTACATGTAGCAATAACGAAAGACGCCGTCACTGTTGACCTTCGATATAATATTATAGGTCAATATAAGTCTAATTCTTTATTGATACTGAGAATACTGACCATAATTTACTAAAGAATTTCAAAAAGTTCCATGTGTATGCGAGAGTGGTCCCTTGACTGTTTATGGTGAATTAAAGTATCAAATGAAATCCCCGAGTTTATAATTAGGTGGGGCTGATCGCATAGTCTATTTATTAGAAAAAGAAGGTTGGTACAAGTTTAGAAGCGACGTTTTCATCCGTGCGCCGAATGGCGATACAGCACATTGTACAAAATATATTTTTATTGGAGTATATACATTTGAACTTTGTTTGTTATATTGAAGAAAAAGTACGGAAGAGTAGTGAAAATTGTAGAACGCAGTGATGAATACTTTTCTCTTTAAATTAAAAGATCTTGTCAAGATTTTACTGGACAATAAATCTTCATAGAAAATGATTCATTGAACTCCTCGAATAAACGAGCAACCCACGGAATCCTGTCTGCACAAAAAAGTAAAATTTGCTTGGTCAGGAACATTGACCCCCACGAAGTATAATGATTCCACACTTTGAACAATTATTACTAAATATAAAAGTCATTAAAATTCTTTACATGTCCTAATGATGAACAATAAAAAACAAACTGTCAGTGAATGGGCGGATGAATTTCACGAAATTATAAAATATGGATTTTATGGTTAATGATCTCTTGAAGACCAGTCCTTCAAAAATATAATAAAATTATTTCCCCATCACTTAATGGCAACTGGATAAGCTACAGAACTGTTGCTCTCCGAAAAAAGAAAATATTGACAGACCGGAGATCTACAGTGTCACACATTGAAAAAAAACTGTATGTTCATTGCGGAAAAAAAGTTCCACTTATTTCTGGATTTATTCTATCAAATTCTAATATCTCCATTGCAAAAAAGCTAGATTTTAAAGAATTTCTTACTTCTTTATTAAGTACTCTCGTAGTTGACATCTGCACAAAGCGCGCTGGGTGGCAGTATAAATAGACGAAATTTTCGATGATCTCAATTTCAGGACAAGGAGGGCTATAGACAACAATTATAAGGAATTATTTCGGAGAGCTACAATTCTGCAGCTACAACTGGATATACTCAAACATATGTTTAAAAATGGTGGGGCCACAATGGTGGATCCAAGATTTACATTGTACTAAATGTACTAAAAAAATCTTCTCAAGAATAGCAAAGCCATGATTAGTGATACAGGTATTTATATGGAAGCATTTTTAGGTATTGTAGAATTAAATTTGTTCAAATCATAACCCCCAAGGGTAGGATGGGGCCACAATGGTAGATCAAAGGTGTTACATAGGAATATAATGGGAAAAATCCAAAGAAAAGAAAATCTATGTTTAGTCATATTGACATGCAAGCATCCTCATGTATTGTATTTGTTCAAATCATGAGCCTTTAAGTCAGGGATAGAAGCAATGGGGAATCACATTCAAATTATTATAGGAAGAAAATGTTTTTAAAAAATCTTTTTATCAAGAACAGCAAAGTCATATGCTTTAATTATATGAAGGCATTCTCAAGTAGTATTAAGATTCAAGCGCCCCCACCCCTCAGTAAACTTTTCAGTTCTGATCTGATTTGTGCTTTTTCATAGCCGATTTGCTCAGGTGACCGATGTAGCCCCTGGGCCTCTTGTTTAATGTCTATCAATACAGACATATATAATAGAGATATAGACCGTCTATAGAGGGATGACATGTTTAAAAAAAAAAGGGTTGATTGCATGAAAACATTGCTCAAGTGAACTTAATAAATTTAAAGTAATAAAATTTTTGTCCTTGATACGTATTAGCGTAAAAGAGAAATTTTGTCCCCCGCTTTTGCGAAAGTCTTGATACGTATTAACGTAAAAGAGAAATTTTGTCCCCCGTTTCGCGAAAGCAAGGGGACATTAAATCTCATTCGTCTGTCCGTCTGTCCGTCAGTCTGTCTAGCTGTCAGTCTGTACGTCACAAAAAACTTTAACCTTGCCCATAACTTTTGATTTAGTGGAGCTATGACTTTCATATTTCACATGTGTATTTCTTGTGACAAAGCCTTTCTTTGGGTACCACAATATTTGAACCTTTTGACCTTGACCTTGGAGTTTGACCCACTTCTACAAAAAAATTCTGAACTTTTACTTTGGCCATAACTTTTGAATGGTACGTACTGGGACTTTCATATTTTACATAATTTACGTACTTTTTGTAGCAAAACCTTTCATTGGATACACATTACCTTGAACTGTTGACCCTGACCTTGGCGATTTCCATACTTATGAAAAAACTTTAACCTTGACCATAACTTTTGAATGGTGAGTGATAGGGCTTTCATAAAATACTTTTAAAATACATATTGTAACTAAAAAAAACCCTACCGAAACACCATAGACCTAAATATTTGATTTCTCAATGCGGATCACCAATTAGCATACCTTTAATTTGCCGTTCTGCATCCCTCATTATTTTTTACTTTTTGAGGAGATGGGATGATTGGATCGAGGTTACACAATGTTTGTGTTCTTAAAACAAAACAAAAAATTCACTGTCGTCATACTTCATTGTTTACAAAGAAAGAACAGTGCAAGCGCGATAACTTTAAATTGAACTAAATACAGTGAAACGCTACAGAAGACATTTTTGGGGATGTTTGCGTTATGATATCATAACAAGGTCAATCTCATCCTGGACTCCGGCCTATATGAAGCTTTTTTGTTAAACCTCAACCATCAAAGTTTGAGGAGGCAGAGTTCCGAATGACATTCAGTGGCGGATTTAAGGGGGGGCGCACCCTGCGCGCGCCCCCCCTAAAATTGTCAAAGTTAGCGTAAATCAAATATGTCTACTTGGTAGACCTCATTTTCACCCTTCAAAATCTCTAGAATCCAGGAGCTTCCGGGGGCTTCGCCCCCTGGGCCCCCACCAGGGCTTTGGTAGACCTCATTTTAACCCTTCAAAATCTCTAGAATCCAGGAGCTTGCTTTGCCCTGGACCCACTGGGGGCCTCAAGGCGGCCCCCAGACCACTTGCCTAATTTTGGCGCCCCCCCCCCTAACTCCAAATCCTGGATCCGCGCCTGACATTGGGCCGATTATGAGTTTGTTCATTTACACCCGCGATCTTGGCTATTTCAGTGAGAGGACACGCCAAGTGAAATAACTCTAACAATTCTTGAGCTGGGTCGAACCAACTCAATTCAGCTTTTTTATTTAATTTTATTTTCAATATCCCGTTGCTTTTAACCTGAGGACCAGAGCGGCCCAGAGGCTCTAGTTCCCAACCTGTATAAAATGAAACAGAGACAGACACAGTCCAGCTCTTGTCTTTTATTAAATGAAACAATCCGTTTATTTTATGATTACAATAAAAAAATTAACACCCAACACTAAACCTTAATAATTTAATTTTGTTTGTATTCTAGTCTCTCATTGGTTGATTACGAAAAAGGAACGCAAATTATTTCTTAATAACCCGGTTTGGTATGGGGACACACCCCCTTGACAACCAGTTGAATCATCTGTATCCTTCAATCCCTCTTTTCCAGTCCTTGGAATTCATGGGAAATTCCAGATTTAATAAATGTACCTTTAATATCAAACAGTAGCTCGATCTTACCTCGTGTACACAAACATCATGGCTGCTAGATCTGTATATCAGTTATTACGTCCCCTTGTTTCATATCACTTCCGTTACTAGGGATGTATTATTGAGCGGCAAATTTGAACTCATAAAAAGCAACCCAATTTTACACCCACAGTTGTTTGATTATTTTAAAATTAAATTATAAGGAATGACTCTAATTCTTGGGCAAATTATTCGATGATAACCTGGTTTGGGTCAGTTTACGCTTTATAATCCGCTTCATTCGATGATAACCTGGTTTGGGTCAGTTTACGCTTTTTTATAATCTGCTTCGCGGATTATAAAGCGTAAACTGACCCAAACCAGGTTATCATCGAATAATTTGCCCAAGAATTAGAGTAATTCCTTATTAATAAAGATTACTGTGTTACAATAAAAACTATTTAAACCTGTAAATGAATTAAACTATCTGAAAACTTAAAAATTTTACAAAAACGCGCAAGTCTACCAAATAATCTTACCTGTATAAAATGAAGCAGAGACAGACACAATCCAGCTCTTGTCTGGCGTATGTCCGTCGTCCGCTCGTTTTATACCCATATCAACTGTCCAGGTTCAAAGTTCAATTCCCAGTAGTCAGCATCTTTAATTAATCCTAACGAAATCCATCTTTTCACAAACAAATAAATAACTACCTTTCCAATGATTTATTCCTTGGAATTATCCGAGTGAAAAGTTTAATTTATAGTGCACTGGTGGTCAGCATTTTTAATTACCTTTAACCAAATACATCTTCATAAACAAGTAAGTAACAGTTGCATTCCCATGATTTTGAAATGGTTGGAGGAGTTACCTCCCGTTACTTGTTTATTTTATAATAGATAATCAATGTAAATATTGTAATTAATTGGTCAATTGACAAAAGAATTATTCAAGTATTATTATTAAATGATGTTATGTCAGATTATAAGAATTGCCTTGTTAATAGAAGAGAAGTTTGGTATAATTTGTAAATATGAAATCGGGAAACTTATGATCATTGATTAAGTTGAGGTACAAGCTGGCAGTACAGCCAACTGGCTTGTGTCTTCGCCTTGATACAGAAACCAATAGGTATATATATACAAATCGGTTGGTGCAAAGTTGCCGTAGTGACCAGTTAATAAATAGGTGTGTGGAATTAGATATAAGATTGCCATAAGGACAGAGCAGTCCTTGATAGATCATTCACACTGTGTAAGTATATTATAGCCATTTGGCTAGGTTTTAGTTATATAGGCAACTTGGTTAGCGGTTAGTCTGGTCCCCTTCCCACAATTCCGTTCGCGCACTCTCTACATTGAAGAGAGTGCGCGAACGGAATTGTGGGAAGGGGACCAGACTAGGTTAGCGGTAAGACACCAGGCAGGTGTAAAAAGGCTTAGTCAAGAGGCACCAGGCACACCGTATACAACGGGTAACGCGGGGGAGTCGCTAAAAAGTATGGGGGAGTCGTTTTCAACGTATGGGGGAGTGGATTTTCACCGCTTCGGAGTCGGAAGAGATGTGGGTCACGTCTTTTTTCGGTATATGTAAGATGTATTTACAAAAAATAAATAGCCCACGGAAGGTAGCAATAGTTGAGCTTTGTCTTGGTCATTAGTCCGGCTAGCATATACGTCTAGTTTTCTCAAACACTTCGAAACTTTTCGACAGATTTCTACGATGGCCGATATCAGCCATGACAGTTTATATACAAATTTAAGGGTAGCGTGTCAGTGAATTGTCTCACATGGCAGTCTAACCTTAAAGCAAATTGGCAAAATGTACAAGCTGTCATTCCGTGATGTCAAGTTACTGTGTCAGGATATACGTTTATTTGTGTTTTTCGTATTTTAGCCCCATCCTTGATTAAAAATAGAATTGCCCGTTGTCACGTGACACGCATAACTGCATAAATTAAGATGGCGACTTGCTGAACGAAAACCTGCCCTTGTGAGACTTTCTTCCAAAATTTCGTCCTTATGAAGAAGAGAAATTGGCCTCTAAAACAACATGTCGGAAATAAATACCAGTGACCTCACTCCTGATGAACTTCGGAGGGAACTTGAACGTCTGCAGACCGAGTTACAAGAAACGACCCAGGAGAAGGTACAGGCTGCAGAATACGGTCTCGCCGTTCTAGAGGAGAAAGAACGCCTTCGACAGCAGATAGAGGAGGTAGAGGCACAATATGAAGCCGTAAAACACGAGCTCGATTGTGCCAAAGAGGTAAATAATCGCTATTGATCTTTTTATCAATTTTGTTGACCATGTTGATATGTATCATAAGCATAAAGGATACTGCATGAAGCATGCAATCACACCTATACAAGCAGCACCGGCATTAGAACTGAAGTATTCCTTTAAATTATATTATAATGCCATGACATTTATAACAATATATTTATAACTTGTATCAAAGTCCTACATTTTCAACAAAGTTTGCATGATTTTTGTTTGTTTGTTTGTTTGTTTGTGTATGTGAAACATCATACCCATAACATTGAGTCACCAAGAGAATGACTAAGTTACTCTGTCAACTAATACTGTGCCTGTCTCAAACATGTGTTTAGGTATTACTAGGTGCAGTTTATCTTGGGATATTTATTGATATGTTTTGTGTTTAACTGTTTATAAATAGTAACAGTGTTATCAACTGAAAATCTTAAGTCGATAAACTACATGTATCACAGTTCAATCTTGTACACTATATATAAAATACCTCCATGTAAAGTTTACATGTTTATCAGGGCTTCTGTGTAGAAAAGCAGTCCCTCATCATGCGTGTTAGTATAACACTTTATAGAATAGAAAATCGATTTGATAAACTTTCAAAAAAAGGCTTTTTGTGAACTTAGTTTTAAAAACATTTTTAATTTTGTGTCAATTAACAGATTGAGCTCAATGAAGCATCTAAGATGTTTAATTTTTGTTTCTTTTTATGGCTTCATGATCATCTTAGACATTTCTGTTATATCGATCATTAGATAAATAATTTCAACAAAGTTACAAATGCATAGTGCTCTTGATTTTACTTTTAATTTCATTTGTAAAATTTGTAAATAGTTGCGGACAAATGTAACATGGGTAAATATAATTGCTTTGATATTGAATTCAAACTTTTGGGAAAGGTGTATTTTATTAGATGTTGCCGTGTTAATTGAAAATCTGCAATTATGAACTAAATGTTTATTTTGGCATTGTAATCTATAATTCCTCTGACTTAAGTTAGCAGATAACTCTAAATGACTTTTAATTTCCAAGAACTTAAGTTTTATGTATTGATTAGGCAAGACTGCATGTCTGCTTGTGAAAATTTTATTTACAAATATATTATTTTCATAGAATTTTTTTATATGGACAGCATTAACCAGAATTCATAAATATTAAAATTTGTCCTGCTTACAAGTACCTAACTCTAGAAAATCTGTTGAAATTCAGTAGACATGCAAGGTGCAGTAGTACAATGATGTTATAAACATTGTGTTATCGCACCATCGGATGTGGCATGTCAAACCATCGAGTTTTGGCGAAGATCATAGGATTTGACCTCCCATTGCACTTTTGAGTACAAAATTTATATGACCGAATCATATTCCATTAAGAAAAAGATTATGTTCCGGGTAATTCCAAGTGTTCTAATTTTCACCTTTTAATTAATTCTTTTAATCTATATTAAGATTTTAAATGACGGCGTGATATTGAAAGGTTAATAAGGGATACTTACAAATTAAATAACATATTAAAAGAAAGATTAACTTTTGTCCAACTAGCAGTGCTTCATTCTACAGAAAGTGTGTAAAGTTGCGGTATAATAATGTAATTCATTTTCTTTATAAAAAATTAGATTATTATTGCAATGAAAAATTTATTCTCTGTGAATGGAATTGTGTCTTGTTCTACACACTTCACATATAACAACAGCTGCTAAACATTTACGCAAATTCAGCTTGTCAGGGAAGATTGTTTTACAAATATCACCCCAATCCCCGCTCACTCCTAACATTTCTTCAAAAGTATAACATTTCACAAAAATCTTATACAAATGTTTATAATCAAGATCTATTGTATTACAGTACATCAGTACCTTGCTTATCAGGGAGCATTGTTTTACTAAAAACCCCACGTGTTAACTCCATTCATTTTATAAAAATTGAAAATAAATAAAAACCACGTAATAACTTTATACATTTTACAAAAGTTGAACTTTTCACACTAATCTTATACTTATGTTTACATACATGTCCTATTGTATTTAAAACATCCATGCTTTTTGCCGATTTTCATTTCAATTCAACTAACCCATATGTAAACTCCGTATGCAGGTGATGAAGACTTTCCAGTTGGTTTGTTTAAGTTAAAATTGAGCTTGAATTCTATTCGTTTGCCCTATGTTTCTTGGTGATTACAAACAGAAATTTTAATAATACATTGGAACAAAGTAAATCGGTAGCAAATGTATTACCAATCTCTAAGCAACACCAGAGGTAGGATCAGAAGCAATATCGGGGAGTACCAGTGGACTGGTCATACCCGTCTGATTTAATAATATCCTTCAAAATATGTACCCAAAACATCAGTCAACGTTCGACTAACGGTTAGAATGGTTTGTAGTAACTGATAAGTCATTTCACCACCTTAAACAATGACATTGAACGAGATTGTTTATATCCTTGTGACAGTGACTTATACCCCCTCCCCTTCAGGGATAGGTTGGGACTACTTATGCATGCTTTCAATATCACGCCGTCATTTAAAATCTTAATATAGATTAAAAGAATTAATTAAAAGGTGAAAATTAGAACACTTGGAATTACCCGGAACATAATCTTTTTCTTAATGGAATATGATTCGGTCATATAAATTTTGTACTCAAAAGTGCAATGGGAGGTCAAATCCTATGATCTTCGCCAAAACTCGATGGTTTGACATGCCACATCCGATGGTGCGATAACACAATGTTTATAACATCATTGTACTACTGCACAAAACTACATTACCGTGCCAATGCCTTAAATAAGTATAAGTAAATAAATATCATTATGCAAAACTAACATTAATCTCTTGGAAACAAATTCGTTCGAAAAGTGTGTAACGACTATACCCTAAATATCATCGGTTAGTGCGAGACTAACCCTAATCATTGAAAACTTTATTTCGGTTTGGTTCGAAGTGAGAACAAATCATTATCAGTCCAGTGGTATGCAAAATCTTATTCTTATATCTCTGGAAGATACAAGTGATAAACAAAATTAAAAAAAAATATATGTGAAGACGAATTCAGAAAAGATCATTGCTTTTGAATGCAGGACAATGGCGTCAAGGATTGACGTCGAATTATTGTAATGTCATAAATGTTGATTGTTTCTCCGTACCATAGGACTTTGGTGTGTCATACAATCACACTCTAGCGCAACGCCTCTAACATGAAAAGAGCCATGGTCGTACTTTGGCGTCCGCACCGACAACATAACTAGCGGAGTTTTGCTCGAAAATCGAACTTAGGCGTGGCCATCGCAATTAGGAGTGTTCTACGAAAGCCCAGAAGGCTCATTCGAGATTCAAGGTTCGAAATACGAGATTCGAAATTCGAGACTCGAAATTCAAGTTTCGAGATTCAAGATCCAGTGAGATTAACCAAACAAAAGCTCCCAAAAGGCTCATTCGAGATTCAAGGTTCGAAATACGAGATTCGAAATTCGAATTTCGAGATTCAAGATCCAGATGAACCAATCAAAAGCGGGTTCAAGATTTGATTACTTCCCTTTAGTATGATTTTACTATCAAGAAATTGTTTAATATATAAATAACAAATAAGTCATTTAATAAAATTACAATGCAAGAAAGAGTGTTATTCATATAAGAAGGAAATTTAAATAATCATTGGATTTTTGATCAGCAAGATATACTTCAATTTATATTTTGGCTTCTTAATTATCAAATAGAAAACATATATCAGGAATACATATATTTTATTATAGTCTACTTTGTTTACGGGGTTGATAACATATAAATAAAGTTATGAATACGTGGCAAGTGTCTCAGCTTGGCGATATGAATTAAAATAAATGCGGCATTCATATTATCTTATATCAAATAGTAGATGAGTCTAAATTACATGCAGAACTATATAGCGTTATGGTGTTATATTTTAGTCTCTGACCATAGCTTTATGGCCAAAAAGACTAAAATATACCCTTATATAACCTTATATAGCGCTACAGTTCGATTCAGCAGTCAAATCTCACTGCACAAATGTACCCTTTATAAATGTAATGAAATATATACCCTTAAATTATTGTGCAGTGTAGATACGATTGATAATATTTCATATCTAATTATAATTAAATGCAACATTCTCCATCAGCAATGATCTGATGAATTAAAATTAGTTGACCTACTTTTTCAGCAAGTCAACGATAAGACCATATAATATTCCAAATACACGTATTAACTATTTTGTTAAATTCGAAAAATAAGATTACATCTGTATTTTTCAAAATGTAATCCAAATTTTATTTTTATTTCGTTTTAATACATAAAACATTTTTTCTTGCATTATCATTTTAGCAAATGATCCATTTGTTATAAATATATTCAATGATTTTTTGATAGTAAAAACGTTACAAAGGGAAGTAATCAAAAGTTGAACCCGCTTTTGATTGGTTGGTTTGGATCTTGAATTTCGAAACTCGAATTTCGAATCTCGAATTCTGAATTCGTATTTCGAAACTTGAATCCTGGGCTTTCGTAGTGTTCATTATATTTGGGGCAATGAATGCTAGAACCCTTCTCTCCTGTCAAAAACTTCATTATCTAATGTCAATGTGCTAGAGTATAATTATAAACTATATATGCTAGACTTATCAGCATATGTATACTGTGATTATCTTGGGTTTTTTTTTTTTATCAGAAAATCATAATACAATCTGTTTTTAACATGTTAAAGTAGTAGCAAATGATCCATTTGTTATAAATATATTCAATGATTTTTTGATAGTAAAAACGTTACAAAGGGAAGTAATCAAAAGTTGAACCCGCTTTTGATTGGTTGGTTTGGATCTTGAATTTCGAATCTCGAATTCTGAATTCGTATTTCGAAACTTGAATCTCGAATGAGCCTTCTGGGCTTTCGTAGTGTTCATTATATTTGGGGCAATGAATGCTAGAACCCTTCTCTCCTGTCAAAAACTTCATTATCTAATGTCAAAGTGCTAGAGTATTATAATTATTATTATTATAAACTATATATGCTAGACTTATCAGCATATGTATACTGTGATTATCTTGGGTTTTTTTTTTATCAGAAAATCATAATACAATTAAGAAATAAAATATCATTTTTAGAGTTGCATTGGGGTATGACATGAAGTCGGTCACGTGATCAAATTCTATAACGCCCGAAGGGCGTTATAGTAGATTTGATCACGTACCGACTTCATGTCATACCCCCAATGAAACTCTAAAAAATGATATTTTATTTCTTATATTTATATTTAACGTTTTCATTCATTTTACAAACAAATATAGGCATTATTTAGACTTAGATTTTGAAATGCAACGTAACGTTATTACGACGTTATGTGACGTCACAGTCGAAACTTTCAAAATTGCACGTGCAGTTTGCTTTCCATACGCAAGAAAGTCTGATCATGTGACCGACTGCATGTCATCGAAAATTGAATTTCATTTTTTTTAGTATTGTCATATAAGGAAAGACATTGGCAAATGTAAATATTCTGTTTTTAACATGTTAAAGTAAGGGATATGAATAAAGATTATAAATTAAAAATTTCCAAATACAAAACAGATGCGTCTGACTCAAGGTTTTTTAAATATTTTTTTTCTGTGTACTGGAATTTATATCCGGTTGACATAAGAATGGAAATATGTACTGCTAATAAAACGTCGTCGATTCAAATGTTTGCCGACACCAAATTGGGAGCGGAGCATACATAAAATCTTAAAATATCAGACAGGATCACGTGTCATTAATCTAGAGAAGTAAACATTCCCTGGCAATCGGTCATACTCATTTTGAGCTTCTTCGATACTCCTTTAATTTTCTTTGAATATGTTCAACAATGTCCGCAAAGGGAGGGTTGGATGGCGGAGTCCTAGTATTTAAAGCAAATTTTACAAACTTTAAGGAGATTGAAGTCTTCTTTTCAAGAACAACAAAAACAAAAATATCAAATTAAATTAGAAGCATCCTTAGGGACTCTCAGAGTCATTTCACCCCTTGAGCAAGAAGGGAGCAAGTCAAACGATAAAATTTTACATAGGAAAATGAAAGTATAAATCATTATTAATTTTCTTCTCAAGATCATCAAAGACATATTAACTCAAGAACATCCTTAAGGAGAGTAGGTTCAAGGTTCGTTCAGTTTATGGTCCCCTGGAAGGTAGAATATTGGACTGCCTTAATATATCTAGACATTACAACACGGAAAATTTTTCTTATTTTTCCCACTCAATGTGCTGCTTAATTCCAAATGTCAATTGTATTCTTCTTACATTGGTAAAAAAGAAATTGTTTGAATAATTGAACTTTGAAAATTGCTCATTAATTGATTGATGTGACTATTCATGACTGCGCTGTTTTTGAAAAAGGGGAAAAGTTTCTGGATTCCTCTGTAAAACATTAATAACCCAATGCCCCGCCCCCCTCCTGGAATTTGAATTTTAACAAACTGAAATCTACACTAGGAATTATTCTATATGAAAATAACCAAATACAGTTTCGTTGTTCTTGAAAATAGGATTTTGACGTATTTGTATGTAAAACTTTGCTCGTTCATTCTCGTTCCGTCAAAATTAAATTGTTGTTGTAATGACTTGATCACCTTTAAATTTACACTTCTTCTGCTTAACATAAGTGTTATAACTTCTGGCATGCCAAGTAGGCTTTTAAATTAATTATCAAAGATAACCTTTTTTGTATTAAATTATTATGTTTAATTAGAAAAATTTTTGTCCCGAATATCACCCAGCTGTACATGATTGAACACGCCTTCATACCAGGTATGCAAGAAATTCTGAACAAGAGATTCATCGATGTCATGAAAAAAATGTGTCGTTAATATTGTTGTTGTCAAGGACTTAAGATGCAACTTTTTTTTTCAAAACCATTATCATTTACTACATGTATGACTCATTAGTACTATTACTGTTGGGTACGAATTAATTTCACATTAAAACCCGGCATAAGAATAAATAGAGGTTACTTTAACTAATAACCATAAGTTGTCACATTTATATTGCAATAATCGTGTCCTTTTTAGGATATCAATAATTGTTTTTATATTTATTTGACCTTGTAAAGTTATCCATATGTTATTTCAATATTGTGACAATACCGTTTTTGCTCATGTGCTTCGTATCAAACTGTCTTAAACTCGTATGTCTCAAACACATAAAATGCAAAAGAAGTATCTTGAATCCTTTTTACATGTACAGAGTACATTTGAATAACCAATAAAAGAATTTGATATGTACATCTTCCAGCATTACGTAGAATATATGCTACTTATTGCCCCGTTTATTTATTTACAACCATTTTAACACAAGGACATACATATATAATGCACAAAAATGCATTATATTGATGTTTGAAATAGGTAGAATCAACCAGAAGCACGCAATTAATTTTGAGACAAGAAACAAGAAAAGAACTCCAGTGTATATGGAATTTCTATTTTAGCCAAAATAGAAAACAGTCACCTCATACATAATGGCATAAGTTGTTCCGTAGATTTCACTTGGATTGCTATAAAATAGCTTTACAAGTCAATTATTACACCAATTTGTCGATAAGTCAACAGTATTCGAAAACAATTTGCTAAAATTTAAAGCAATATGAGCTGCTTTTTGTGAATTTTACTTTGCTGTTAAAAGTGTTATTACAATAAATTTGTATGTAAACTTTTATGATTGGTAAGACGAAACAAAAGTATCAAATTATTTCAGAAAAAATTGATTTCTGTCCAATAGAATATACAGTATTTTATAAGAAATCAATATTGTACAGGACGGTAATATGTAATTTTGATTAATCTAAGCACATAAATAGTTCTTCCATTGCTAATATGAGCGAGAGAAGTTTATGAATGTCATTTATTTCTAATATTAAAATAAATGACTAAAATTTTCAGCAAAAAATTCCGATATCAAAGTTGCAGTTCATTTTGCTTTAATTTTTTGAAAAGCAAGTTGAATATTTCAACTAAAACAAGCATACACCCTCTAATAGTAACAAAGAATGAATCGATCAAACATGCCAATTCCTAAAGAATGATATGAGCAAAGCGTAAATAAATAATATATTACAGTGCTTCTTTCAGAAAGAATTTTCATATTGATATTTTCAGAACCAACAGAAATCGTAAAAATAAAATTTTGTTTTAAATGTGTGATATATTCCTCACAATACTTTTTCAATAAATTAGCAAATTTTGGATTGAGACTATTTTAATATGCGTTTCAAGCCAATCTGCTAATTAATAATTAAAATTTTTCGCTTATTTGTTAAGTTAAATTGACTCTTGATGAAAATTTAGGTAAAACGAGGAGGAGAGTGGGTACCTTTAATGTCAGTATATAAATTTAACACTCTCTAGGAAGTATCCATAAAATATCCATCAATTCGTGCCCTTTTACCAACATATAAAATGCTCTTTTGAATATGTAATACTAAACTGTTAAAATTCCGCATGTTCATGTCTTTCCCATGCCAATTTTATTTTTAATGCACATGTGTAATCCCAAAATTAAAAGAAACAGAACTAGAGCAAAGCTCGTTGCAAAGCAACGGAATAAATAAGACATTTTCTCTTCAGACAGTAAGGGTTACGCAGGGGGGAGTCGTTTCTGGAAAAACACAACGCATAGGGGAGTCGCAAAATGAAGTCAATGTATACTTGGTGTTGTTTTTATGTATTTTTATACTGCTGTCTTCCCAGACACTGCCTGCAATTATCTTTTTATTTACTCGTAGATATCTATAAATCGATGTTGGGTTAATTCCTTTACAATTTGAAGTTTCGACAAGAGATTTTTTTTCATCAGCCCTATAAAAAAAATCATCAATATACATGTATAATTGGATTATGCCGGTTTATATCTTCGGTACATGTGCTTAGGGTCAAGACCCTCCCCTCAGTATGTAGTTTTCTTACATCACAAAAATTCAAAAAGATCATTTCCAACAATGACAGCCTCTCCATTAGAAAAACAACAACCATATTTTTGATTTGGAAAATTTCTTAATAATATCAACCACTTTTTTTAATAGAAAAAAGGAAATCTCTGATGCGTCAGTCCCCCCCCCCCCCCTTGACTTTTTTTTGGGGGGCGGGGGCTCAATTTGGTCCACAGATAATATTCATAATTAAATTATTTATTGATTATATAAAGTAACACATCTTTAGGCACCAACGAATTAGTATGTTAAATGAGAATATTTGGGATAATCTGGGGTTAATACACATATATGTTAATATACAAGAAGAATGCCAAAGACGAGACTGAATTGCATATTTCCCCACGCGCTAGAAATGCATGTCTACTGCATGATAAATATAAAAAGCGAAGCGTAAAAAATGATTTAATCCTAACTTTGAACAGAACAAATACCAAAATACTCTTCACTGTCTACATTTAGTTATATAATACCTTCCCTTACCTTTTCGCAGGTATATACAGTTCCTCAGAATATGATACCCCATTAACCACATCCCCCTTTTTTCGCACTTTCGTGAACACATACAATGACGGGTTGTTTCATATCAGACTCGGTAAAGAAAAACAGTATGTTTTTAAAAATCATTTCAATAAAGTCAGAATTCCACACTTTTAAAACTTGTAAATTTCTTGGAACTGATATTTCAAAAACATTGCCATCAATTGAGATTGAAATAAAGAAATACTAGTATTCAAAAAGATACCTCGAATCATATTTGTTAAGGGTTCCCTGCGCATAAAAACTGAAAGTTGACATAATATATTATATGTATAATGAACACAGGCACATGAAATGTTCTTTTAAAGGCACGAAGTTTTTAAAAAAGAGGAAAACAGCACTATATAAATTCATAGACAGTGTTCGAGGGCAATATGCGTTGAGTCGGACCGAGGAACCAAACTGTTTGCCCGAGGCTCTTAGGTCGCAGGCAATTCGTTTTGTTCAAGGGTCGACAGGGATTTTGTCCGAGAACACTTTCGATAAATGATTTGCAATAACTTTTACTGTTTATTATGATATTATCATGATGACATTTTGTTCACCCACACTGCAGTTTAATCTTGGTCAATTCTGTAAATTTCTGACAGCTGACTCCGCCCACACTGTGAAATAGGCGTTGCAATATCTCATCGACAGGTCCAATTGAGTCAAGAAGCGATTTATTTGACCACTCAGAAAAAAGTAAGAAGGTATATCTACATTTTATCATAGTTTTTACAACAACAATATATCAAAAGTATGACAAAAAAAGAACTATAAACAACTTATCTACAAAAAAAATTGGCCAAAAAAATGAGTTGGTGGAAGGGGGTAACAACAAAGTTTCTCAATCAAATTTTATTAAAACATTAGCAAATATACATGTGGAAGGCCACTTCATACTACGTGCCTGTTTCGTGAAATATATTTCAAAATTGTTATTCCACGTAAGAACAGGTCTGAAGTTCTAATAATAATTAAGAGCTATAAAATTCACAAAGAAAAATATTCAAATACCATGCCCTCATCCCGAAATATATTCTTTGGAAGAGTTTATTTATGTTATGTGTGAAGGAAAGTGGCAAAGCTGAAATCCCCTACCCCTTCATATTTGTAGTTATTTTTTCTTGAGAACGACATTAGCTGACTAATGGTATTTTATTTAAAATGCTGAAATTTTTGCTCATTCGTGCAGAAACCAGTGCTGGTATATACTCATAAACTTCACAACAGGGTACTATAAATACATGTTTTTATTATTACTTGTACATATTGCTTTTATTGATTTTTATTTATATTAAATTCTACTAAAATTATAAAATTACTAAAATAAGTGTAAGGAAGCATTTAGCAAAGAAAAGTCGGAATTTAATGATAGTACTATTCAATTGTGCGACTCCCCTATGCGTTGTGTTTTTCCAGTAACGACTCCCCCCTGCGTAACCCTTACTGTCTGAAGAGAAAATGTCTTATTTATTAATTTCTATTAAGTCTAGACAAGTTTTAAATGTTGCATTTGAAAGATAAACGTTTGCTTTTGCTGTTCTAGCCGTCGGAATCCCTACACAAGTCGTAGATTGTGCAAATCATGCATGTTTTAACCACTCGATTAACGTAAATAGGAAATCTGTCGAATAGTTTCGAAGTGTTTGAGAAAACTAGACGTATATGCTAGCCGGACTAATGACCAAGACAAAGCTCAACTATTGCTACCTTCCGTGGGCTATTTATTTTTTGTAAATACATCTTACATATACCGAAAAAAGACGTGACCCACATCTCTTCTGACTCCGAAGCGGTGAAAATCTACTCCCCCATACGTTGAAAACGACTCCCCCATACTTTTTAGCGACTCCCCCGCGTTACCCGTTGTATACGGTGAGGCAGGTGGCTGTTGACATAGTGGTATCGTGAGGCAATTGTCATATGGCACCAGGCAGGTGCCAGTATTAGCTGAAGATTTATAATCATTGTACAAAACACTTCGGTCACTTGATTTAAAGACACCAGGCAGGTGTCATACCATATCTGTATATTTTGCATTCAATCATACCCCTAGTAAAACTCGGTAATCCGAGCACGGACCTACTGACCGCTGAGGTCCGACACGTTACAATTTATTTCCTGGGACCGTCCGGGTTAAAAATTTAATTCCTATTGGTCAGCACCTTTAATAACTTTTATCTTTAGAGCTCGCGTTCATTATCTTTTCATAAAATCTGTTTCACTCTTATATTAACTGCAATTTTTGTTATGATAATGACACGAAACTTGCGCGATAAAATATATAATGTTCGAAAATAAACTCGAAACTTTTGAGAACCTTTCGCAAAGAAACGCATAACTTTTTTAAAAACTTCTACGTTTTAATGCTTCACATTTGCGTTTTTATGCGAAATTATGTTTATAAGTTTTTATAGCATTATTGTAAATATTGCCTCTTTGTAATTTTTGATAATTATATAGCAGTTAGAGTTTCTTGTTTTGTGGTAGCTTTCTGTTTTGACATTTTTGTGGTTCATATTTTGTGTCCATTTCATCATCAATTTTGCAAATTATTTTTGTCAAATTTATGATTTTTAGCAACAGAGAGATACTATTGCCAATTCAATTGTTATTTGTACTAAAGAAATATTCTAGTGATCTCCCTGATAATATTTGTGTGTTATACTTCTTATCATTTAATGATGAAAATTTTGACTCAATATACATTGTCTTTCTTATATTTCAACTACAACGTAGCCAAGCCAGATCACTACAGAAATGATATTTTTGAACATTTGACTTTTAACAGATTAGAAATATGAACGCAAACCGCGACTTATTTTACCTTATAAATGACATTTCAACAGAAATGTAATTAGAAATGTTGCAAGAGTAGGATATATTATTCTTAAGATTACAGAATAGTATTTCAAAACCCTACTTATCAGTAAAATGAATATTCCTTTGGTGTTCCTGTTTTTCACGAGTGGAATCCGAAAATAATTTAAACTGGGGGGTTTCAGGAATATTTCTACTTGTTACTTTTACAGGCTGTTTTTGCATCATCATCCAGATTACTTCAACTACACCACTAGTAAATTTAGCAATGTAATGGTATGACGACGTGAAACAACGTGACACAACCCTAATGCGATACTACTTGTAGAATTGTAAATAATTGTGAGTATAACGGATCCTGACAATTCAATATTCCTCATCCAGTTTTTGCATAAGGTCACCCATTAGATGGAGTAAAATTGACAGATTTATTATACTTATTTCATTTTCTGAGATATATTAATTTATGACTTTTTTTCAAATTCGATAGAAAATGTTAAAAGTTGAAAATGTGTAATCTTTTTCAAGAATTTCATAATAAGCTTTCTCTTTGGGACAACTCGCATAGTTCATTAATTATTTAAAGAGCATTGAGAGAGAAAGATGTGTAACATAAAGATTAAGAAAGAGGAAAGACACATTCAAGGGCGAGAATTAAATTTAAAAGGTTGTTATAATCCTGGTTCAAATCAGCTTTTCGTTTTTCATTGTAATTAATGAACAAGATTATAAAATCAAATGCCTAATATGTAAAATGTTTCAGATTAACAGCAAATTTTCGCGTAATACCGCGTAATGATTGTGTTTATTCGCGAAAGTAACGAGTTATAATACAAAAGAAGTAAAGTCTTTTAACTCGTATGTGATGCGTTATAACGTGAAAGTTAAGCCTTATAATGCGAGAGTTTCGTTTTTATTCGTAATAGTTACGCGTCATAACGCGATAATTAACTAAAAAGTAACGCCTTAACCCTTTAACGGGCAGAGATTTTGCATTTTTTCTGCATAATTGCCTAAAAAAGTTCAAATAGAATTTTAGACATTTTCTAAGTCACTTTTATATAGAGCAACCTATATATTTTCTGAAAGGTAAGATCTTAAAGTATTTAATTATGCAGAGTAATTTGACGTCACGGTTGCCATGGCAACGATTGAGACCCATAATTGCCAAAATATGTGTTTTTCTCCCTTTATTCGTTTCTGAAATACAAACAATTTTGCAAATAATGTTTCCAAACTAGAGAATTTGGTGTTACTATTAAAACAAAGCATGCATTCAATTAGTTTTTAGTTTTACTGGTCAATTTTATTTAATAGAAAAAGTTTATACAATTACACAATGTCAGTACCTCATCCGTTCGACTTCGGCTTTACATCTGTCTGATTGTCGTAAGCAATTTTTGAATCGCTCTCCCTTTTACAGTTTTTAACTGACTTCAATAAAATTTGGTATACATGTGGATCATACAAAGATGCATATTTTTTTATTTTAGTATTTATTTAAGGAACAGTGTATGTTGCCATGGTTACAAAAAATGCAATTTTGAGAAGGGGGCTTAATTCCTAACAAATCATGGGTATTATATATTTATTAACTTTCAGTAAAATAATAATGTACCTTCTAGTTCCAGTGATCTGCATATAAGAATTCACAATACCCTGTTATGTATTCGAACATACAATATCATCAGTATATATATATCATAAGGTTTTATATGACGGCCATGGAGAGAGTATGACAAAGAACTATGCACACTTATCCTCGATTCCAGCCTACATTTTACATAAACACCTATTTATAATAAAAATGACATCATGCCATTACTTTTTTTAATTACAAACATGAATTTAAAGTGAATGAATTATTATATATTAATACTAGTGTCAAATTTTTAATTGCTCTTAATTACAATTCTTTGTATAAGGGTGTAGGGGGTGGGGTGGGATTATAAGATATATATCCACTGTAATTAAGTTTAAAAATCACCAGATTAAAAAATAGTTTTCAAATTTTCATTTCTGATGAATATGGACATTTATTTTTACAGTTTTCACTTTACTTCACTAATGTATTTTTTTTTTGTTTTATCTGTAAACATACCCCCAGCTGTTTGTCTACGTTTACGACGAACAACATAGTACCTGGGCTAGTATTAAACGTAGCCAAACAAAAATTTACAGCGGATTTCAATCTGATTGATCAATATAGTTATATGTACTTGGGAGTATGTAATTGCAATCGGTAGCGTATGCATAAAGCAATTTGTAAAATTTTTCATCGGGATTAAAATAAAAAGACTTACAGTATTAATACGATTTTACATGATTTTGGAACATTTTACTGGCCTCACTATTATGGATGCATCAATTTAAATTTAAATTTAGTCCACTCCACTTTTCCCTATGAAGGTTTAACCAAGTACTGTACATGTCTTCCATGCATTAAACGGTTTATCATAACCTATCATCCCCTTCCCAAATCAATGCAAATGCAAATGTCAAATGAACACAAACTAGCTCTTACATGTAGCATTTACAATAAATGATCCAACCAGGGCAAGTAACTGTTTGATCCCCTTTAAATCCATTACCCAGAGTAATCCTTTATTTCTATTTACTAAGAGAACGTGAAGCAATATGTGTCTTTGTGGAAAGTGGTGGTGGGGGGGGGGGGG
>PRKT01000003.1:1369839-1395900 GCA_003671525.1 Saccostrea glomerata | reverse complement strand
GTCACGGATGAGTAAAAAAGGAAAAGAAAACTTAGGCATGGAATGTAAACAAAAATGGAGATGGCAAAATTGGAGCAGCCTTTGAAAATGTCCTTACTAAAGAAACCCTAAAATGAGTATTCTCGTGTGTCAACCTTCTTAAGAAAAACTGGGTGCATCACTTCGAGTCACGTTTGAGTCACAATCTTGTTATTTTTGCAGGTATATGTACCTGTTTAATTGCGTAATCTACTGATGAGCCCGCATAGGGCGACAGCGCAATATAGATTATAGTTTGAGTTTTTAATTTTTTGGATTTCGTTTCATTGTTACAGATCTTCAATATTTTTAGGTGGTTATATCAGGAACCTAACTAAAAAGGTAAAATACATGCACTGGGAACAAAATGTTTAGATGAAAAACACTTTGCATTTTCTAGAGCAAACTTGGTGTCTTTTTACTCACGGCCAAAATCCTCTTTCAATCTGGAGGCTACATGCGGACTCTGGATCGTTGCTTGAGTGTTGATTATCAATGTACTTAGGTATTCACAATGAACGCGTATATAATAGTCTATAGGTGACATATATTAGACTTGCATGAAAATGTCTTTTCTTGGACTTGGTACTTGTAAAAATATATTCATAATACATGTAGATATAACCTGCGATGTAAAAAGAATGGTTATTGAGGGGGGGGGGGGTCTTCTCATTATGGTTTACACAGACAAACAAGTTTCTTGCAATTCAGTGACAGCATCTCTATCTGTGTCTGACAAAACACAATTTTTCTTCCATTTTTTATTCAAAGTCGCAATAGAAAAAACGGAATCTGAATCGCTATATAAATTTACATATCATAGGCGTCGGAACCGGGGGTGGGTGGGCTAGGGCCTCTTTTTTGCAAAGATTGCCATGATATAGACAATGAACATAGGAGCGTAGGTTTAGACAGAAATTGTGCTAAGAGTAGTTCAATATTAACCCTCCCACCCCCCGAAGTAGGATTTTCGTGAAGGACGAAGGACAATTTTTTTCGCTTTTCAAGTTTTTGGTAACTTGGATATTTTTCTCTCCTTTACTTTGCCCCCTTCTACTTTCAATTTGCTTCCGACGCCAATGCATATACTTCCATTGTATGTCCCACTTCGCTACCCGAACTTACATGTAATTCCCAGTCATTCTATACGATAAATGGACGAATTCATTATATAAATCATGAAAGAAATAACTGTTTCAAAAAGCAAAAACACAATTATAATTTTCTTGAAGACATATCATTGAACTTGGGGAAAAAATTGTCCACAACTCTTGCATCGATTACTTTTTAAAAACAATTTTAATATTCCATTGTTCCGTAGTATAGACCCAAAATTTAATGTATGAATTATGAAGTCTCACATATCCAAAATTAAGTTAAAATTTCGGTAAAAATATCGTTGCATAGTTAAGGTTACGGAAGTAATTTCTCCAACTTTTATAATAAAAGTTAAAATTCTCTGCAATAGTTAAAATCAAAGCTTGTTTTAGGATATAAAACAAAAGTATGAAGAATTTTGCTCCCCAAAGAAGGAATAAAAATTTTATCTGTCTTGCAAAATCCTTCCTGAATTACCATTTCGGAAGTGAATGTTTTTCTCCAATTCAATCTGTTATATCTAAAAAGGCATTGTCTTAAAAATAAATAGCTGACTCGCAACATGTAGTATTAATGATATAAAAGGTTTTTGGTAAGTTCTTTTTTGAAACCTGCACTTAATCTGTTCGTGAAATTTAGAGCAAACTCAGTACTGAAGTTAATTGATTTTTAGCGATATATGCTAGGATAACTTATGAAAGAAGATCCATGCATTTCTTTTTCGAGAAGAGGTTTGATTTTATTTTTTTATTCAAGATAAAAAAAAATACTTAACATTCATTGTAATCTGTTAGGAACGCTTTACAGCTGATAATCCCGTCTTGAAATTTGTATAAAAATGACGCGACATTAAGATTAACATTTGCAGTGGAATACGTTTTCAACATTAGACCTTCATCAAGTTCATATCTAAACTTTATCTACATATGTATATCGGTAAATATTTTAAAAAAAAAAAAACATGCGTGTATGTTATATCTTAGAGCTGAATTCGATCTTAAAATTTATAGTTAAGATATTTTAACGGCAAATCTGTAAGTGACATGGAAAAAAAATAATTGTCCATGTTTGTTTTTGTAGAATGACTGTTCCGCGCTATGTCTCTCCCTGTTTATATAACAACCATGGTAACAGAAAGGGAAATAATTCAAATGAAAACAAGTTTCCCGATTTTCAAAAATTAAAATATTATCACAGTGTATATTCATTATTTTATTTTCATGTTCCTATGCATTCATTTTATATTAGATAAAGATAAGGGTAAAAATATATCTTTCATCGAAATTTTAACTCCTAATATGTTTCGTCGTTGTGACAGTTTTCCTTTCAAAGTACATTTAAAATACTAGCCTAAGGACTCGATAAAAGATTTTTAACCTTGTATATTTTTTTTTAACTTTTAATGACAAATCCGAAAAGTAAGAAAATGGTAACGACAATACCTGATTACTTGATTGATTATTCCTACTACATGTATACGTAGGAATGACACAATTTCGACAGGGATTTCTAAAACAGTGGATGCGCAAAATCAGGGCGTTGGGGTCAAGAACTATCACTTATAAATATTCTAGAGCTAATGAAAATTCCCTTTATTACATGTTTATGGCTCAAAACGTTTCGTATATTAACTCTTCTTTATAAAAAAAATCCTGTCAAAAATAAATCTGTTCCACATATTAAAAGAATCGTTTTTTTACACCGATCTTTTGAAAGATTTCATTGTATACATATAAAACGTTAGATGACGTCATAGTACATTTTTTTTGTTTGACTCGAAAAAGTTCCAATATTCAACAGCAAATATTTCTGTAACGGATGCTCGTACCTTTTAATGTCCAATAGAGAAAATGTAGGGAAAATTCCCCGCATTTAGGATATGGCATTAATTTTTTTTTATCGTGTGCTGTAAGTGAGATACAGCCTACAGAAGATAGCACAAAATCACTCATTTATGCGTAATTTTACTAACTTCCCGCAATTATATTCAATGTTCAATTCAAGTTTACAAGAATTTCTTAACATCGCAGAGAAAAACTTATAATAGAAAAATTGTTGTGTTTCTTCTCTAATTTCAGAAAATACAAACTGTTTTGTTGTATCCCAATTATTTACAAAACGCCAACAGTTAAATCACTGTGATGCTAAAAATGCGTCAAAAGGCGCACTTGGCCTTTAAGGGTTTAATTAAAGCGCAAACATTTTTTTTTGCAAAAGTTAATCGTTATAACGCGAAAGAAACGCGTTTATTCTCGAATCTTTTGCCTTACTAGTATTAGGCGTTTTTGTAACCTGCAAAAATGAACGTAATGGGCTTTTGTAGATTTCAATGTCTATAAGATCTCTTTCAATCTTTCATGCATTTAATTTCTCATAAGCTGTAAAATTCTTTTCATTAGCTTCGATATAGATGCATTTTCTGTAATATTTGACAATGTATCATTTCCTTCCCCTGGGAAGGATGCATATGTTTTTATCTTAACACTAATTAAAATGTTGATTTTAAGCCCTTTGCTTCAAGTCAATATTTAAAAAATATATCTATTTTTATTAGGATCTGTTTAGGTGAACACATGCAGTTATTCACTCTGATTTTAAGAGTAAAGTCTGAAATATCAGTTTAAAATTGTTCTTCACACAATGGTTTTTGTAATGTTTCTGCTAATTTTGTTCGAAACGCTAGAACTTCGTTTTCATTTTCCCCAAAAAACTCTAGGTATGATTTACCATGAATCAAGTCCATCCACTTCAATGGTATATTTTTGGTAATACCTTTCTGACCAATGATGAAGAAAAGGACATTTGAACGATTTTTAGTGTAAAAGGCTTCCATTCTGGCCATGTTCATTTCGTAAGTACACCAGTATGACCTCAAGTAATCTGACGTCAGAATGCAAACAGTTCTCTGACTGTTATGAATGGCGCTCGTTATGTTGTCCGCTATATCAGTTCCCGGGATGAAATCTCTTTGATGAATACAAAGTCGGAGATTGTGTTCCTTTTCGAGATATTCGACAATGTCCCTGACGAATTTACCATTTTCCTCCGCGTATGATATAAAGGCATCAAAGTAGTATTTATGGGGATGTGTAACTTGTTGTCTTTGGTTGTTTCTCCTGTAGGCCTTGGCAGCATAAAACATATAGCGTAACCTCCATCGATATCGATATACGATACGACTGAAAATGATTGTAAGAATCACTATAATCAATGAAGTAGTAACTATTACTAGCAAAGTGTAGGAAGCACAGTCTTTTTCCAAGTCCTTTAACAATTTCTTTACATCATGAAATGACTGCATAGTTTCATTATCGAACAGACAAGTGTAATTATTAACATCCAGAAAAATAATGTTTTTTGAAGATCCAATCCATGATAAAAAGTCTATGTTTTCACAAGAGCATTGAAGTGGATTTCCAAGTAAATTTAGAAGAATCCTATTAACACTAGATAATTTTGTCAAAATTGCACGAGTACTTGAGTGAATTTTAGTAAGTCTATTAAAAGAAAGATCCAGAGAGGAAAGTCTTTTCATATGCTCCATATTCAAGTAAAAGTGATCTAAGGAGTTACCGCTTAAATTAAAATTCTTTAAATTCCCAAGGCCTTTGAAAATATTTCTCGGTAAAAATGTAATTCTGTTATAAGCAAGATCTAACATTTGTAGATGATTCTGATTCTGAAATATTAATCCATCTGCATCATTTTCTAAAGTTTGTCCTAAGATGTTATTAGAGAGGTTTAAATGAAGAAGGTTCACGAGGTCAGTGAAAAAACTCTTTGAAATGTAGCCACAAAAGTTGTTTGAAAGATCCACATATTTCAGATTTTTCACTCCTATAATAGGTCCTTCTAACCTGTATATTATATTATTTTGAAAATGCGCATGCGTGAATTTTCCTGTATTCTTGAAATGGAACTTTCCAAGTATCATCTTATACATATTGTCATGGAAATAAAGTGTATGTAAGATAGGTGGAAAATAAAGGGTAACATTGTCCTTAAGATAAGTCAAAGGAGCTACCTTTTCTTGGTATGGATTATAACCTGATAAACGATATTCTGGTAAGATATTAGAGTTACATTCCTTAATGACTTTTGTATCATTGCAGTGAAATAAAAAATGATGGGGAGCTATGAGATGAAATGTGGACTCAAAACTTGCATTTAAAATTTGCAGGTTTGATAACGCACCAAGATTTGTCAAATACCCACCAAAACCTAATACATTTTCCCCGATATTCAGAATTCGAAGTGTTTTTGGCAAGTCTAAGAGCAGACCCAATTCAATATAATTAAGTCTGTTATATGCAATATTGAGTTCTAAAAGTGAAGTGTTTCGAAGATATTGCACGTGGCGTCTTTGTAGAGACGTGCTGATCCCGTAGGTGCACTGAAGCTTCTCTAGCTTCAGTACCTTGATTGAAGTAAATTCTAAGTTGTAAGAAATGTTTGGCAAAACAGAGATGGTTAGTTCTTCATTGTGTGATAAATCAAGATGCTGCAGTTTTTTCAGATACCCAAAAGCGCCTTTTTCCACGAATTGTACCTCGTTTTTCGATATTGTAAAATTTTGTAGAAAAGGATTACTTTTAAATGCTTCTTTTGTAATGGTAGATATTTGGTTCCTTGTCAGATTTAGGAATCTTATACTTGGGGAAAGGTTTTTTGGATATGCATGTAATCTATTGTGGCCGAAGTCTGCGTTGACGACATTTGAAGATAAAGTTGGCGCGGATCTTAGGTGGCGATGTGAACAATCCGCATGGATATAGCCATTCACTTCAAAGCAAACACAGATTTGTCCAGAGGAACAATTCTTATCATACAGAGAATCCACGAGGACACCAGCTGTACCGTATACAATAAATAAGAACACAGGTGTATCCATGATTCCTTTCAATAAATAGACAGCCATCTGTAGAAAAATTTTAAAGAAATGTTTTTTTAACTTTACCGTTAGAATAAATTGCTCTGTTAGCCGTCGGAAAAGTATGTATTTCTTTGATAATTGTCATTAAACGACACTTCTATTTCCATGTTTTTTTCTGAAAGGCTCTAATGACTCTAAGAAAGTTAATTGTGCTTTTTTTATTAATGGATAACTGAATGTGAATTTTGCAATATCAGAGCTAAAGTGCTTATAATCACAAATCCCGTGGCAATATCCTATAGTATGGCGTCCGTGACGTTGACTTAAAAATCAAGAGGAATCCTTCGTCTATTTCATATCTACAAAACAACATTATATAACATTTTGATTAACATTAATAATTTGATTTCACAAGAAATTGAAATAAAATGAATCACTGTCTAGAATTTGAAAATGCAAATTATCCCACGTTTCTAACTGTCGTAAGTGCTCTCGTATACCCGACATCAAGAGAGTAACTGCTTCATTAATTCAATGAGAAACAAATTAATACTTTTAAGTATGACATTACTATCATAGGAGTCAGGACTGGGAGGGGGAGGAACTAAGCTTTCCTCAATTTTTTTTACAAAGACAAACTTGATGCAGCCATTTGGAAATTGGGTTCAAGTTTCAAGTTGTTATTAAAGACAAAGACCCCAAATTGGGTATAACTTATGAGCAAGAATGCATGATAGCTGCAGATCTGCAGCTTTATGGATTTATATATTAGTCTTTGACCATAACGCTACAGATCCCGTAATGCAAAAAGTGCAATTTACGGCGCAAGATTTTTGCGCACTTTTAGCAAGAATTTCTCCACTTTTCAGTTTTCAGCATACATTATGTAGGTCAATCAACTACCTTTCACTTCCTAATTCTAGACACATTCTGTAACGAATCTTTAATATTTTATCCACCTCCCAATCCTTTATAATTGTCTCTACAGGCAATAAATATGCTTAAAGTGAATTTTCAGAGACTTTAATCAAGAGAGTTTATCACTTGTAGAGACAACTATAAAGGGTCGATTTACAGATCTGCAGCTAGAATGCATGAATGAGTGGCACTAATGGTTATTACTACGTACATGTATGCTTCAAAACATTAAAGATATAAGACCTCTGGTAGTATATAATAAAACTATATGCATTTCAACATATGTTACATAGTGGATTTGCTATAATTAATTTATTGCTGACAAAATTTTAACAAAATTTGGCAAGTCCGAAATTACTTTAGTGTCCTTACAATTAAGCAAGTCATGAAATTTAATAACGTTAGGTATAGCATAAAAATATTTGTAACCCTTTTTTCGTTCTCTTTTGAAACAAAAAAAATTCTAAAAGGTAGTGAAATTCATCACCTCAATTGTTAGAGGAACAAATATCACTTATTTGATAATCTTGGTCAACTCCCCACCTTTTTCAATTGGAAATCTGTGATTCATACATCAAAATTTACATAAAGCATTCTTTTTAAATCCTTTGGTGGGGCCTATCCCCCAAAACGCTTTTTGAACTCAAAATGTGTAGACATATGTGAAAACAGATTTATAATACAATAAAGAGCTTGTGTTAAATGAACTTTGGAAACTGTACATTTATATTTTAGTCATAAGTCGAAATTTATCCATTATGTGAGATATTTGACGACCCTTGCATTGACGCGTTAACACCGTACCCTTACTTAAAACATGTCACCAATGTCAAAAACTTCCACTGTTAACTTATTGTACAGCAACAGGAAAACGGGTCTCGTTCTTCTTAGTTGATAACCTGGCACTATTCATCAAATTAGGCCAAGTTAACGGCCAAGTGCGCCTTTTGACGCATTTTCAGCATTACAGTGATTTAACTGTTGGCGTTTTGTAAATAATTGGGATACAACAAAACAGTTGATATTTTCTGAAACTAGAGAAAAAACACAACAATTTTTCTAGTATCAGTTTTTCTCTCCGATGTTTAGAAATTATTGTAAACTTGAATTGAACATTGAATATAATTGCGGGAATTTAGTAAAATTACGCATAAATGGGTGATTTTGTGCTATCTTCTATAGGCTGTACCTCACTTACAACACACGATAAAAAAAATGAATGCTATATCCTAAAAGCGGGGAATTTTCCCTACATTTTCTCTATTGGACATTGAAAGGTACGAGCATCCGTTACAGAAATATTTGCTGTTGAATATTTGAACTTTTACAAGTAAAACAAAAAAAATGCACTATGACGTCATCTAACGTTTTACGTGTACACAATGAAATCGTTCATAAGCTCGTTGTAAAATAAATCGATTCTTTTAACATATGGAAGAGATATATTTTTGCTAACGCACAAACTGCATTTAACTGACACGATTATTTTACCCTTATTTTTATCAAATATAAAAAGAATGTATAGGAACATGAAAATAAAATAATGAATATAAACTGTGATATTTAATTTTTAAAAATCGGGAAACTTAATTTCGTTTGAATTATTTCCCTTTCTGTTACCATGGTTGTTATATACACATGGAGAGACATAATAGCACGGAACAGTCATTCTACAAAAACAAGCATGGACAATTAATATATATTTTTTTCATGTACTTACAGATTTGCCGTTATACATGTAATATCTTAATATAAATTTTAAGATCGAATTCAGCTCTAAGATATAACATACACGCATGTTTTTTTTACTGAAATATTTACCGATATATATGTATAGTCAAAGTTTAGATATGAACATCATGAAGGCCTTTGTTGAAAACGTATTCCACTGCAATTCTTAATGTCGCTTCATTTATTTACAAATTTCAAGACGGGATTCTCAGCAGTAAAAGCGTTTCTAACAGATTGCGATGAATGTTAAATAAGTTGTTTTTTTTATCTTGATTAAAAAATGAAATCAAACCACTTCTCGAAAAAGAAATGCATGGACCTTCTTTCACAAGTAATCATAGCATATCGCTAAAAATCAATTAACTTCAGTACTCAGTTTGCTCTAAGTCTCACGGACAGATTATTTGCAGGTTTCAAAAAGAACTGAAATTTACCGAAAAACCTTATATCCTTAATACTAGTTCCGAGTCAGCTACATGTATTTATTTTTCAGACAATGCCTTTTGAGATATAACAGATTGAATTGGAGAAAAACATTTACTTCCGAAATGGTAATTCAGAAAGGATTTCCCAAGACAGATATATATATTTTTTTCATTCTTTGGGGAGCGAAATTCTTCTTCATACTTTTGTTTTATATCGTTAAACAAGCTTTGATTTTAACTATTGCAGAGAATTTTAACTTTTATTGTAAAAGTTGGAGAATTAACTTCCGCAACCTTAACTTCGTTAAGATATTTTTACCCAAATTTTAACTTAATTTTGGATATATGAGACTTCATGAATCATACACTTGTGTCTATACTAGACATCAGAAACAAACAATCGGTCATATTTGCCTTTCTTTAAAAAAAATAATGGGACTGGATCAAGTATTAATTCCGTAACATTACATAAAAACAATGGAATATTAAAATTGTTTTTGAAAAGTAATCGATGCAAGAGTTGTGGACAATTTTTTCCCCCAAGTTCAATGATATGCCTTTAAGAAAATTATAATTATGTTTTTGCTTTTATTTATATAATGAATTCGTCCATTTATCGTTGACTGACTGGGAATAACATGTAAGGTCGGGTAGCGAAGTGGGACATACAATGGAAGTATACGCATTGGCGTCGGAAGCAAATTGAAAGTGGAAGGGGCAAAGTAAAGGAGAAAAAAATATTGAAGTTACCAAAAACTTGAAAAGCGAAAAAAATATGTCCTGCGCCCTTCACGAAAATCCTATTTCGGGGGGAGGGGGGGGGGAGGAGAGGGTTAATATCAGGGGGGGGGGGGGGGGGGGGGGGAGGAGAGGGTTAATATCAAACTTCTCTCAGTACAATTTCTTTCTAAACCTATACGCTCCAATGTTCATTGTCTATATTATGGCTATCTTTGCAAAAAAGAGGCCCTAGCCCCCGTTTTTTCTATTGCGTCTTTGAATTTAAAAAAATGGACGAAAAATCGTATTTTGTCAGACACAGATAGAGATGCTGTCACTGAATTGCAAGAAACTTGTTTGTCTGTGTAAACCATAATGAGAAGGACCCCCCCCCTCCCCAATAACCATTATTTTTACATCACAGATTCAAATTGTATCGCAGTGTCTGTGTAAACCATAATGAGAAGGACCCCCCCTCCCCAATAACCATTATTTTTACATCACATATTCAAATTGTATCGCAATATTCTTTTTTTTTTTTTTAAAAACGTTCTCCGAAATCGATATCTACATGTATTATGAATATATTTATACAAGTACCAAGTCCGAAAAAATGCATTTGCATGCAAGTCTAATATACTCGTATGTCACATGTGAACTATTATACAAATGTATACGCGTTCATTGTGAATGTCAAAGTACATCGATAATCAACATTCAAGTCACGGTCCAGAGTCCGCCTGTAGCCTCCAGATTGAAAGAGGATTTTGGCTGTGATCAGAAAGACACCAAGTTTGCACTTGAAAATTCTAAACATTTTGTTCCCAGTGCATGCATTTTACCTTAGGTCCTTGAAAAAAAGTTTGGTGATTTTACTTTGCATAAGCCTGCACTGATATTACCACCTAAAAATATTGAAGATCTATAACAATGAAACGAAATTAAAAAAAATGAAAAATTCAAACTATAATCTATATTGCGCTGTCGCCCCATGCGGGCTCATCAGTAGATTAAGAAGTTAAACAGATACATATACCTGCAAAGATAACATGATCAATATTGTGACTCAAAGTGGACTCGGTAACCCCCCCCCTTTCCACACAGACACATATTCTTCACGTCTCTTAGTAAATAGAGATAAAGGATTACTCTGGGTAATGGATTTAAAGGGGATCAAACAGTTACTTGCCCTGGTTGGAATATTTATTGTAAATGCTATTTGTCACAGTTACATGTAGTTGGTGTTCATTTTGCATTTGCATTGATAATTGATTTGGGAAGGGGGTCATAGGTGATGATAAACCATGTAATGGAAGACATGTGCAGTACTTGGTAAAACCTTCATAAGGAAAAGTAGAATGAACTAAATTTAAATTTAAATTCATGCATGCATAATAGTGAGACCAGTAAAAAGTTCCAAAGTCATGTAAACTCGTATTAAGTCAACACTGTAAGTCTTTCTATTTTAATTCTGATGTAAAATTTTACAATTTGCTTTATGCATACGCTACCGATTGCAATTACATACTCTCAGGTACATATAACTATATTGATCAATCTGATTAAAATCAGCTGTAAGTTTTTGTTGGCTACGTTTAATACTAGCCCAGGTACTACGTTGTTCGTCGTAAACGTAGACAAACAGCTGGGGGTATATTTACAGATAAAACAAACAATTACATCAATGAAGTAAAGTGAAAACTTAAAAAAGGTATCCATATCCATGAGAAATGAAAAGTTGAAAATTATTTTTACATCTGGTGATGTTTAAACTTAATTACAGTGGATATATATCTTATAACCCTACCCCTCCCCCTTTACCCTTATACAGAGAGTTGTAATTAAGAGCAATTAAAATTTGACACTGGTGTTAATATTATAATTCATTCACTTTTAATTCATGTTTGAAATAAAAAAAAATAATGGCATACTGTCATTTTTATTGAATAGAAGGTGTTTATGTAAAATATAGGCTGAAATCGAGAGTTAGTGTGCATAGTTCTTTGTCATACTATGGCCGTCATATAAAACTTAATGATATATACTGATGATATTGTATGTTCGAGTACATAGAGACTGACTAACATATTGCTAAAATCAACAATGACAAGTACACGTATATGTCTAACGATCCATATATCTAACCTTAGTGACAAACAAAAAAAATTGTGGAACCACGTTGAAGTATGGAAGCCCAAAAATGCAAACAAAGAATAAATGAAGAAAAACGAAATCAAAATAAAGAAAAACGAAATTATTAAATAAAGAACAATGAAATTATAAAAATAAAGAAAAACGAAATTAATATGTAAAGAAAAATGATATTATTAAATAAAGAAATAAATCATTTCGTTTATTTAATGGTTTCGTTTTTCTTTATCTATTAATTTCGTGTGTTTTTCTTTAAATTTTAATTTCGTTGTTTTTCTTTATATATGAATTTCATTGTTTATTATTATAATTTTGTTTTTCTTTATTTAATAATTTCGTTTTCTTCCTTAATAATTTCGTTTTTCCTTATATATTAATTTCGTTTTTCTTTATATATTAATTTCGTTTTTCAAGTAGAAAGTTTAGTTTAAACTGTCGCTAAAATACAGATGTGCATGGTAAGGGCCTGAATCCATAAATCATTAGCGCACGCTTCCGATAAACATGATTTTGTTTCGGCTACTAACAGGTGTAGTGTTTGCCTTTACACTCACCTACTCCCATATCAATTACAAAACCATTACAATACATGAATGGGGGAGGATTTAACCTTTGGTATCTAGTAGTAATATGCTTAGATTTATGTTTCTATCTTACATTAACATGGTTAGTGTGAACTTTGACCAGTCTGATAATTTGGCCAGTAATTCGGTGAGATGTTGACGTTAAGTTATGTATATCTATTTTCCAATGTTTGAAAACACCCCTACTCACTTGAAAAATAGGATGATATCATACTAAAAATTCAATTCAAATACTACAACAAAGATTATTTTAGATGATACTGTATGTGTTAATTTAAAAAGAAGAACCCCCAGTAAAAACCAAATGAGACGATTTTCCTTCACCCCCAGGATCTCATCTATTCAATGAAAAGAGAACCGTGCTACATTATGTACATTTCATTGAAAAAAAAATATCTAGATTTATAATCCTATTCTTTTTCTCCATGAAACATGCTAAAAAGGTTTACGTAAATTCCTATCTGAACGACAAAGAAAAATATGTTACCCATGATTAGCAACATTTATAAATATTTTCAAGTGTGAATTACTTTAAACAGTGTTGCTCTAAACTTAATAACATTTTCACTTTAGGTTACCGTTTAGCATATTAAAATAAATATAGAAATTTCATTAAAAAAGTTTTCATGTACCAAAGTTAATTTGAAAAAGAAACTTAATATAATATACTAGTATATAATAATCCTTTCAAATACTTAAGTTGTATCTAATTCATATATTTTCATAGTAATACATTTTCTCTATACCCTGTTTGGTAAACATCAAAGGATCAAAAATTAATTAGAAGGTCACCACGAGTGCCAAAGAAAGGGTACTGGGTATACACAGGAACCAGTAACTTTCAGCATCCAATTATCATAACAAAAATTGCAGTAAATAGGAATGAAACAGATGAAAGATCGACCAATAACATTTAAGTGACCTCAGGGCACGAACAAGGGTATAAATTTAGCTCATTGAGACAATTCGGGAGTGGAAAGCTGGATTTTGTCTCTTTCTGGTTGCATTTATATAGGTTGGGTAACATCTCCACTCCCCAACCATGTCAGCCGCTCAGGTCCATCAGATTTACAAGGAATTTGGGACAAGATTTTCGACAGTAGGGGGATTTATCATAACAAAAATTGCAGTAGATAGAAGAATGAAACAGATTTTATGAGTTTGCACTTTTAGTTCGACAAAGATAACGAATTCGACAAAGATAACGAACGCGAGCTCTAAAGATAAAAGTAATTAAAGATGCTGACCAATAGAAATTAAATTTTTAACCCGGACGGTCGCACGAAATAAATCATGGGAATGCAACTGTTACTTACTTGTTTATGAAGATGCATTTGGTTAAAAGTAATTAATAATGCTGACCATTATAAGTTAAACTTTTCACACGGATAATTCCAAGGAATAAATCATTGGAAAGGTAGATCTTTATTTGTTTGTGAAAAGATGGATTTGGTTAGGATTAATTAAAGATGCTGACTACTGGGAATTGAACTTTGAACCTGGACGGTTAATATGGGTATAAAATGAGAGGACGACGGACATAGTTACGCCAAACAAGAGCTGGACTGTATCTGTCTCTGCTTCATTTTATACAGGTTGGGAACTAGAGCCTGTTAACCACTCTGATCAAAGGTCCTCAGGTTAAAAGGAACGGGATATTAAAGATAAAATAAAAGAAAAAGCTGAATTGAGTCGGTCCGACCCAGCTCAAGGATTATAAGAGTTATTTCACTTGGCGTGTCCTATCACTGAAATAGCCAAGATCCCGGGTGTAAATGAACAAACTCATAATCGGCCCAATGTCATTCGGGACTCTGCCTCCTCCAACTTTAATGATTGAGGTATAGGCCGGAGTCCAGGATGAGATTGACCTGGTTATGCTACAATGATGGACATTCATGCATTTGATTGACAGGGCTACCCGGTCCAGGTATTTTTAAAGGCGGTGCTTATAATTAATCTCTGCCTTTAACTTTGAAAATGCATGCACATTGAAGTCAATGTTAGTTAAGATATTGTTTAATATTAAGAGTTTCTTTATTTTAGGTTCCACACAATAAACCTCCAGTCAACTAACTTAAGTAGAAGATTCTTACCTTTTTTTCAAATGTCAATTTCTTAACCAGCGATACTAGATCTGAAAAAAATTATAGTTAATTATGTTCATTTAAATGATTTATCGGGGGTTATTCTCTTCTTTTTTGTAAGGACAATTGACAAAATATTTTTTTTAATATTAGTCATCAATGTCTGCCATCGACCAGTTGGCACAGTGTTTAGAACGTCTGCTCTAAAGTTGCGAAGTAAGGATTTGATCCCTACGTCGCGGGTTTGAATTCCACTGTTTGACATCCTTCGGATGTCAACGTATAAACCAGGTTCCCGTGTCGCAGTAGGTGCTGGCACGATAAAAGATCCCTCCCCGCTCAATGGCCCTGAGTGCCGAGTATAGGACATATGATAATTTGTAGCTCTCCGACATCAACTGGCAATGTCTCCACATGAATGAAAAATTTTCGGGAGGGACGTAAGATAATTTATTATATACCCATCAATTTCCTTGCTTTTGTTATGTTCCCCAAACGGAGTTTGGGAACATATTGTTTTTACTCTGTTTCTTATTATTATGTTCCCCAAACGAAGTTTGGGAACATATTGTTTTTACTCTGTTTCTTATTATTATTATTCTTCTTCTTCTTCCTGGGTACTTTTTTGTCCGGGAGTGATCTCGTAAACTGTTCATCCGATGTAGGTAAAACCTTTTTAGGGTCAGTAGACATGTTATGTAGATTTGTGGAATCAAGGTCATTTTGCGCGCACGTGCTTGCAAGAGCGTGCACGTGCAACACGTGAAATGACCAATATAATAGATATAGCCGTAACTTTTCTATTTTTTGATGAAATGCTTTGAAACTCATAATTTGATTATTTATTAGTAGTATAGACATGATGACATGGTCAAAATAGCAAGATCTCACGCGCATGCACGTGCGCTTTGCTCTGATTGGCTGAAACTAAAGTCTCTATATCTTTCTTGTTTTTCGACGAAATCCTTTGAAATTTTGAACATAGCCATGCATTAATATATGCTGCAACATGATATATAGCAATTGTCATAAAAACACGTGCATGCACGTGCGCTGCAATCTGATTGGCTTAAACTTTAAATAGTTATAACTCCCTTGCTTTTCAACCAAACAGGATGGGATTTGGAACATAGATAGATATGATGAACGTCTACAACATGATATGGTCACAATGCACATGCATACACGTGCGTGTACTTGCGCTGTAATCTGATTGGCTGAAACTTTAAACAGATATAACTCCTTTGGTTTTCAACCAAACGGAGTTGGATTTAGAGATGTATTGGACTTCTACAAGAAGATATGGTCACCATGCTCATGTATGCACGTGCTTGCACGTGAAATGAGTTAAATCAAAAATACACTTGAATGGGCGTATTTTTAAATACTTTTGGATTAAATACTTTAATATTTAGTATATTAAAATATATAGATTGTGTAGACAAGATGATATGGTCATTACGCACACGCATTCACGTGCGCACGCGTGCAATGCTAAAATCTGAATGAACTTGGCGTTGTTAAAGTCTCAAATGCATAGATTTTGTCCTATTTAATGAAGCTTATAGGGAATAAGGCACCAAAAGGGAGTTGGGGAGCGTTTGGGGAACATCTGTAACGGTCCCCGTTACAATTAGCACTAGTTATTATTATTTTTCTTTTTTCTTCTTATTTCTTCTCCGGTACTTTTTTGTCCGGAAGTGTTCTCAGAAACTGTTCACCAAACTAAGTTAAAACCTTTTTAGGGTTAGTAGGCATGTTGTGTAGATGTGCCGAACGAAGGTCATTTTGCGCGCATTCGCATGCACGTGCGGGCGCGTGCAATGAGTAAAATGACTGATATATTTAATATGGTTGTAACTTTTATATTTTTTGATAAAATGTTTTGAAACTCATTATATAAAGATATATAAGTTGTGTAGATAAGATGACATGGTCAAATTTGCATGAACTCACGCGCATGCACGTGCGCTTTGCTCTGATTGGCTGAAACAGAAATCTCAATATCTTTTTTGTTTTATGATGAAATGCTTTGAAATTTATAACATAGACATGCATTAGGATGTACTACAATATGATATATAAAATTTTTCATGAAATCACGCGCATGCACGTGCGCTGCAATCTGATTGGCTGAAACTTTAAATGACTATAACTCCCTTGGTTTTCAACCAAACAGCATGAGATTTAGAACATAGATAGACATAAAGAACTCCTACAAGATGGTATGGTCACCATTCACATGCATGCACGTGTGTGCACGTGTGCTTTGATCTGATTGGCTGAAACAAAAATCTTAATATCTTTTCTGTTTTTTTACAAAATGCTTTGAAATTTAAAACAAAGGCATACTTTGAGTTGTCCTTCAATATGATATATAATAATTGTCATGAAAACACGCACATGCACGTGCGTTGCAATCTGATTGGCTTAAACTTTAAATGGCTATAACTCCCTTGTTTTTCAACCAAACAGGATGGGATTAAGAACATAGACAGATATAATGAACACCTACAAGAAGGTATGATCATCATGCACGTGCGTGCACGTGCAATGAGTAAAACGTGTAGACAAGATGATATCATCATTACGCTCATGCAATCACATGCCTGCATTGCTTAAATTTGAAATACTTGGTATACTTTTGGGAAAACTTTATTTACGTCTTAAATGCATGGATTTTGCTTTCTTTTATGAAACTTACAGGAGAGAAAATGGCACGAGAAGGGAGTTGGGGAGCGTTTGGGGAACATCTGTAACGGTTCCCGTTACAATTAGCACTAGTTATTATTATTATTATTATTTTTTCTTCTTATTTCTTCTCCGGTACTTTTTTGTCCGGAAGTGTTCTCAGAAACTGTTCACCAAACTAAGTTAAAACCTTTTTAGGGTTAATAGGTGTGTTGTGTAGATGTGCCGAACGAAGGTCATTTTGCGCGCATACGCATGCACGTGCGGGCGCGTGCAATGAGTAAAATGACTGATATATTTAATATGGTTGTAACTTTAATATTTTTTGATAAAATGTTTTGAAACTCATTATATAAAGATATATAAGTTGTGTAGATAAGATGACATAGTCAAATTTGCATGAACTCACACGCATGCACGTGCGCTTCGCTCTGATTGGCTGAAACAGAAATCTTAATATCTTTTTTGTTTTATGACGAAATGCTTTGAAATTTATAACATTGACATGCATTAGGATAAACTACAATATGATATATAAAAATTTTCATGAAATCACGCGCATGCACGTGCGCTGCAATCTGATTGGCTGAAACTTTAAATGACTATAACTCCCTTGGTTTTCAACCAAACAGCATGGGAATTAGAACATAGATAGACATAAAGGACTCCTACAAGATGGTATGGTCACCATTCACATGCATGCACGTGCGTGCACGTGCGCTTTGCTCTGATTGGTTGAAACAAAAATCTCAATATCTTTTCTGTTTTTTTTACAATATGCTTTGAAATTTAAAACATAGGCATACTTTACGATGTCCTACAATATGATATATAATAATTGTCATGAAAGCACGCGCATGCACGTGCGCTGCAATCTGATTGGCTTAAACTTTAAATGGCTATAACTCCCTTGTTTTTCAACCAAACAGGATGGGATTAAGAACATAGACAGACATAATGGACTCCTACAAAAAGGTATGGTCATCATGCACGTGCGTGAACGTGCATATGAGTAAAATAGTGTAGACAAGATGATATCGTCATTACGCTCATGCATTCACATGCGCACGCCTGCATTGCTTAAATTTAAAATACTTGGTATACTTTTGGGAAAACGTTGTTTACGTGTTAAATGCATAGATTTTGCCCTCTTTAATGAAACTTACAGGGAATATGGCACGAGAAGGGAGTTGGGGAGCGTTTGGGGAACATCTGTAACGGTTCCCGTTACAATTAGCACTAGTTATTATTATTATTATTATTATTATTATTTTTTTTCTTCTTTGTTCTCCGGTACTTTTTTTGTCCGCGAGTGTTCTCAGAAACTGTTCACCCAACTAAGTTAAAACCTTTTAGGGTTAATAGGTGTCAAGTGTAGGTGTGCACAACGAAGGTCATTTTGCGCGCATACGCATGCACGTGCGTGCGCGTGAAATGAGTGAAATGACTGATATACTTATTATAGCCATAACTTTTACATTTTTTATTGAAATGCTTTGAAACTCATTCTATAAGGATATATTAATAGTCTAGATAATATGACATGGTCAAATTAGCACGAACTCACGTGCATGCACGTGCGCTTCCCTCTGATTGGCTGAAACAAAGATTTCAATATCTCTTTTGTTTTTTGACGAAGTGCTTTGAAATTTTAAACATAGTCATGCATTAGGATATACTACAATATAATATATAGCAGGTATCATGAAAACACGCGCATGCACGTGCGCTGCAATCTGATTGGCTTAAACTTTAAATGGGTATAACTCCTTTGATTTTCAACCAAACAGGATGGGATTTAGAACATAGATAGACATAGTGTATTCCTACAAAAAGGTAAGGTCATCATGCACATGCATGCACATGAGATGGATAAAATCAAAAATACACTTGATGAAGCGTATTTTTTAATACTTTTGGATTAAATGCTTTATTACATTATTATATTAATGTATATAGATAGTGTAGAGAAGAGAATATGGTCATTATGCACATGCATTTACATGTGCACGCGTGCAAATGCTAAAATTTGAATATACTCGGTATACTTCAGGGAAACGTTGTTAAAGTGTAAAATGCATAGAGTTTGTCGTTTTTAATGAAGCTTAAAGGGAGTATGGCACCAAAAGGGAGTTGGGGAGCGTTTGGGGAACATCTGTAACGGTTCCCGTTACAATTAGCCCTAGTTACTGTTAATTTAACAGAGTTTGATCCGATTTTCCGGATCACCACACTGTGGTTTTCTGAATCCATATCACCACTCTCTGAAACTGATGACGTAGTACGCAAAAACATGACGTTATTTTTCTTGCGCGTTAAAAAGTCCATTGTTATTATGCTTTGTTTTAGGGATAAATATAATACAACTGATCTCTAAAGTTTTATTCTGCTATATTTAGCTAGTTATAAGGAGGTATATAATAAATTTATCATTATAACAGTAACTTGATCCGAAGAGCCGTATCACGTCTCGTTGACAGGCGCGGATCATCAGATCAAACTCGACGCTTCGCGTCTCGTTAGATCTGATGATCCGCGCCTGTCAACTCAAGTTACTGTTATAATAATACATATATACAATCAATCAACCAAAGTCTCCATAAATGTTAACTTACTATTTTTATCAATAGAGTCGACAATAATGTATATTGTCTTGATTTTTAAAATTATATCTCATTTAAGGATATCCGATTCTCAGCCAGTAAGGATGAAATGCATCAAATTGAAGCTTGAAAAAGAATTTTTTTCATGCAACAATTTTCATTTTATTCATTTTTTCAAGATTCAAGGTTTTTGAAAGTCATAGAAAAGCTCTTATAAAAGTTGACATTTGTACCCTATAAAAGGAAAAAAATTACTACAGTTTTAGAGAAATAAGACTTTCTTGAATCCAGCCTTAGATACCAATGCTTATTAGCATGATATGAAATAAGAAGTGATTTGTTGTGTCTTGCAATGATGGCAAAAGCCTTCTAAACTAATATTATAGAATACACAGAAATAGAAGACGAAAAATACCAAATAAGTATAAAAATCATGACAATTTCTTTGATTGCCTGGATACCTATCATTTTTAAACCTAAAATATATTTGTTGATCAAATTGCAATTAGAAAATGAATTGCAGATATTCCAATTCGCTTTTCTGCAAAAAATATTGGAGATTTGACAAATGTCCCTATATAATATGATAAACTTTAATCTGTAACTTTTAAGAAATACTGTGGATAAATTTACATAACTTTTTGGATTCAGAGATACTTTTATGAGTTTCTTTGATTGCTTAACTGCTAATTTTATAAACCTGAGGATCGGACTACCTTAACTGTAATTCTTACCGCTCTTTTCCAGTTTCAATTTCTTAATCTCCGTTTCTAAAACTAAAAGAAATTTTCTGTTAAACATATTTTTGTACTTAACTAACTATCTCGGGTTCATAGATACATACATGTATCCTTCCCTATTGGGTAGTCAAGCGTAAACATGATAACTTTAACTTTTCAATCGACACTGCCCTTACTTATAGAGCAATAAACTTTTATCACCTGCATACGGATTTTATATGTCTTAATCAATTCGATACGCAAGAGCATGCTCTGCGTACGTAAAATTTTTAAAACGAAGTGAATCATTGACAAACACGTTGATGAATTGAGAAAATCAGCAGTCTTAACAATTGGTTAACATTAAAGCTTTCTTAAACCCTCTGCTCGAAAGGTCTAATGATCAGCAAATAATGAATCTTGACATGAATCATTAATAAGATTATCCGAATAATTTGCACAAATATCTAAGATAAACTTGAATGTTAAGATTCCGTTGTTTATCACATGTACTGTTGAATTTTTAACATTTAGGAAATTCCCATGGCTCATTATTCAATTATCGCACAATACATGCATAAGCTAGGAAATGCTGTAAAATAATAGTTACCGATCGGACTTAGTGAGTTTGTTTGGTATTATAAAAAATGTTAAAAGAGAAAAAGTGCAAAAATTAGAACAAGTCAAAGTGGTTAAAATAAGTAGATTTTAATCATTGCTTACTATATTAGAAATAAAGTAAAACACTTCAGATTTCTTGGTCTTTTTATCAAAGCATAATGAAAAGTGATGTACTGGCTACTAGGACTTGTTCTCACATATTACAAATGTCAAACTCTCAGTCTGTGTATTTATAAGTCAGTGGTACTGACTTCTATAGTACTTGTTCTCACTTATTCTAAATGAAAAACTCTCAATCTGTACTACTTATAAGTCAGTGGTACTGACTACTATAGTACTTGTTCTCACATATTCTAAATGACAAACTCTCAATCTGAACTATTTATACGTTAGTGGTACTGACTTCTATAGTACTTGTTCTCACATAGACCTAAATCGAAGGGACTGCCGACTTATGACGTCACAATCACTATCTTCTTGTGATTGCAGCGCCCTCACCGGGATGTATAGAAACAAACTTCCTGTAATGAAATCAATGTTGTCGCATCACGGATTTCTGCATTCTTTGAGGAAATGACAACAAATTAGAAAAATCAATCACTTATCTAAGCTTTCTTCGACGAAATGATCTCGATTTACTACTTCGGAAGTTATAACTTTACGCTATGGAGTCGATGGAAACGTTTTAACTGCAGACATCAGCTGACTACGACGTGACATCTCTTGAATGCTGTCGATTATATTTTACGGTAGTACATGTTTATCTTCTTAATTATTTTACAAAATAAGGACACAATTTATCTACCAATATTTGAACAACGACCAATTTCAGATCTTCGCTGAATTAATATAAATAATAAATACATTGTGAAGTGCCGTTTACCATAAGTGCTTGAGGACGGGACCCCCTCCCCCTTTTTCGATATATAGACCCCTGAGCTTTTTTCTCATAAATAATCTTTCATTGACTTATTTGTGATAAGATCTATACCAAAAATTAGAAAATTACCTAAAGCAAACGCTCTTTAGAATCTACCCTACACTCTATATAAAAATCAACGAGAGTGGGGTAAAATTTTTACAGAATGTTAGTTTAATCAAATTTTTTGAATTGATAGGATAGACTATATCACAAATGTGCATCCATATATAATTTATGTGATAAGTCTAACAGGCCCTGGGGTGTATATTTATGTGAAAAGTCTAACAGGCTCTGGGGTGTATATTTATGTGAAAAAGACTAACAGCCCCGGTGGGGCTATATTGGGGGGGGGGTCCTGTCCTCAAGCACCTGTGCCGTTTACAGATTTTAGATCAACAACTTAATAAATTGAGACTAGATGTTCCCGTGAATGATCTACATAATTATGTAATTTTAAAAAGTTGGATTTATGTAATTCATGTAATCATGTTAATTCAGGATTACAACATTACCAGTGTTGAGAAGATTTTCTATGAGATTTTTTTTTCATTTTTCCCCACAGGTTTTGTTGATAGCCTGTCCGCTTCTGGTGCACTCCGTTGACCCACCTATCTCCTCCAGGCGCTGCACTAGCTTGACCCACCTATCCCCCCAGCCCCAAAAGTGCACTCCGTTGACCCAGCTATCCCCCTCAGCCCAAAAGTGCACTCAGTTGACCCAGCCATCCAGACGCCTTATACTACTCGTAAATAAATACTTCCTTAAAATACTAAAAAGAGGATTTCAGAATGCATTTATTATACCCGCCGCAAACGAAGTTGGGGAGGGGGGGGTATAGGAATCACCTTGTCCGTCTGTCCGTCTGTCTGTGCAAACGTGTCCGGTCCATATTTTTCTTACAGAGGAACATTAGAATCTACTACTCCACACAAATTCATAATTCGTGTCTGGTCCATATCTTTCTTATGGATAAACTTGGTAAGTTTTATTTTCACACAAAGATTCCTCCTGACCTAATGATGTGTCATGACCTTGGGTCAAAGTTATTTGGGGAAGTTCAAGGTCACTGGAAGAAAAATTTCATAATTCTGTCCGGTCAATGTCTTTCTTATGGATAAATTTAGTAAGTTCTCATTTCACACAAAGATTGTTCATAACCTAAGGGTGTGTCATGACATGACTCAAGGTCATTTGGTGAAGTTCAAGGTCACTGGAAGAAAAATTTCATAATTTGTGTCCGGTCCATATCTTTCTTATGGATAAACTTGGTAAGTTCTCATTTCACACAAAGATTGCTCCTGACCTAAGGATGTGTCATGAGCTTGGGTCAAGGTAATTTGGGGAAGTTCAAGGTCACTGGTAGAAAAATTTCATAATTCTTATCTGGTCCATATCTTTCTTATGAATAAACTTGGTAAGTTCTCATTTCACAAAAAGATTGCTCATGACCTAATGATGTGTCATGACCTTAGGTCAAGGTCATTTGGGGAAGTTCAAGGTCACTGGAAGAATTTTTTTTATAATTTGTGTCCGGTCCATATCTTTCTTTATCATGAAAAAACTTGAATCTACTACTTCACACAAACATTGCTTATGACCTGAGGTCGTGTCATGACTTTGAAGCAAGGTCATTTATGCAAGTTTAAGGTCACTGACAGAAAAAGTTCATAATTTGTGTCTGGTCCGTATATTTAGTCTATTTAGTTTTTTTTTTATTAGTTTGCGCCTTCGTTTCATTTATAGAAAATATAATGAGCAATTACATTTGCACAAAAAATGTTTTTGCATTTCTCTCTTCTCCTAGATCCATAAAATATTCATGATTTAGCACTTCAGAAAAACCCAGCGGGGGTATTTTGTCCTGTTTGGAAAGTTCTAGTTTCTGTAGCAGCAAATGCACAGATGGGTCAGTGAGAATTGTACTGAAATTTATATAAAAAGATATTCAGAATAGAATTTTCATGACTTCCAATCTTTTCTATCCTTTGATTCTTTAGATTTACTAAAAAAATCATTTTGCGAATTAGAATCGCACGGTGTATACTAATTCTCTTATATCAAATGAATGATTAACTGCAGATTTGTAGCTCTCCGAAAAAATATATTGACAGACCCGATTTTTTTTCGGAGAGCTTCAGATCTGCAGCTACCGAAAGGTGTACTTTAACTGAAATTTTACAACAGGGAATAATCTAAACAAACAGTAACAATCATTATTCGTAGCTTTCTCTGTAGATGTTTTTATGATTCTTAATTTTTTGATTTGGATATGCGCCGGGATCGATAGATCCGAGGATTGTATTGTTTTTGTCCTGTCTGTTTATCTGTCTGTTGTCAACTTTAACCTTCGCCACAACTTCTGAACCATAGGTGATAGAGACTTCATACATGTATTTGGTATGCATACTCCACTGATTAAGTTCTTTCAAATGACACTAAGGTCTATGACCTTGTGACCATGACTGTGAACTATATGCTAAAACAGTTTTTTTTTAACTATGCCAAGAGCATAGTGTTTCACAAATACATCTTGTTTACTAGTATTGCCTTTTTGTGTGTATATTAAAAATTTGCTCAGAAACTTAATTGTTGATTATTGAAGATGGTAATGTTTTCAACCATCCTGTCTAGATTGCTTATTGCACTAATGATAATACAGACCAATAATATGGCACTTTTTTATACTACATTTTAAATACTTTTGAATAAATAACCAAACAACATTTGTCACTCTGATCATTTGTGCTGTTCTTACGAGAAAAAAAAATATAACTTGAAATTTTAAAGCTATTGTAGGTCACAAAATAGTTCTGCAGCTTGCCTCAAAACAGTGTGAAAGAGAATGAACCCGATAATTAACTAACATTATGGATGGATTTCTTTGCAGTACTGGTTGTTTCGAAACAATATTGAAATTTGGATTCAAATACGACGCCTGTGATATCACGGAAAAAGAATTTAAGAATTGGTTTATGGGTACTGTTTTAGATTTTTTTTTTAATATGCATGTCACTGCATGTCCTTTGAAAGAAAGACGTACAAGAACATTCTAACTATGCATTGCAAGATGCAATGCATATTATTGTCATCTCCCTCGGGAGATGACACATTAAGATTGTATGCCGGAAGTGAAGTCCTAGTGTAAGCCTCCATTAATCTTTCGGGAGTCCTCGAGTTTTACAGAGTTCCAAGTAGCCTGTAAACTGGTTTTCTTTTAGAAGAACTAGCTTAGGAGTGTGTGATCTACTTTCGGTTTAGGTCTATTTGAAAGTCAAGGAAAATTTAGAAAAGAAGTACGATGCTTATAAATATCTATAGTTTCGGTGTGTCGTATATATATTGATGACGTGATTTCTATAAATCTTTGACGGGAAGGGAAAACTGGTTCTAGCACAAAAGAACAAGCTTGCAATAACAGTATGCAAAAAATGAATGAAGAGTGGTCAACGCTAATTTTATGTTAATTTTTTAGTCTGTAATTGGATTTATTAAATTAATTCCTGTCAAACTTTAATGATTAGCTGCTTTTAAATGAAATATAATTATTGTTGATAATTCCATATTGTGTTAAGAAAATATAGTTCAAGGAAAGTATTTGAAGGATCACTTCATTATCAATAGGGATCTGACCTATAGGACCGGACTTGGTTTTTTTCTCTACAAAAAGCTTGTCGATTTCCGTTCCGATTAATGACATTAGGCTAAATACATATAATAATTTGTTTTTTCCTAAATTTTTATTTCAGTTAGTGGAGGTAGGAGGAACCCTTTCATTGATTTTCTGATTTTGTTATCTCCATATGTACTAATTGATATTTGTCTTTACTTCTCATGGTTAATAAAGGTAGTGTCTACTCTGTATTGAGTACATAGGCGTAGTCACAGGGGGGGGGGGGGGGG
>PRKT01000003.1:1355329-1369815 GCA_003671525.1 Saccostrea glomerata | reverse complement strand
CGCCCCCCCCCCCCCACTTTCAGATCTGGGGGAGGAGGGGGGGGGCAAGAGTATGTCTGTGCCCCCCACTTTTTAATGAAGAACAAAATCACAGCTATTTTGAAATAATATTTAACCTCATATTATGCCATTTTTTTTAAAGTTCAACAACTGAGTAAGCATTTCTTTTGAAGTAATAGTTGTATCATATAGTAATGTAATAAAATAGTAATGAAATCGTCAAGACCTGCCCCCCCCCCCCTCACTTTATTCCCCAACATAACCTTTACTATAGGAAATGTTCATTGAAGGGATAGTTGCCCCCTCCTCTTTTTGACCATAGTATAGTGATATCGAAGAATTGTGGGGAAAAAATTGGAATAGAAAGTAACTTGCCTTTGAAGAAGTTGGCCACTCCTCCCCCCCTAACCTATCAAAATATCGCAATTTTATTTAGGGGCAGACCTGCGCTGAAGGACTTCACAGCCAAAATTGGTGCAAAAATGAATGCTTTTATGGACAAAATGGTGTTTCGGTCAACTTTGGAGGTTTATTGTTAAGTTGTAAATAATAAATTTGAGTTATCAAATACAAATTTAAAAATTTTAGACATATATACGGTAGAAAACAACAGATAAAGATTGATTAATTGTAAACACCCAGAACCACAAAGACCGCATGAATGAAATTTCACCAAAAATAGCCTTGGGTGCTCTCGCAGACGTCCATGCTTTCCATATATATACTGCGGCCAAAAGAAACTGCGTACTTTACTGTGGATTTTGCTGAATAAGTCATTTGGGAACTTCAGGTGTAATAATCCATATATTCATTGCATTAAAATATCTCCCTTTCTGTTTTATTAGGGCCCCGCTTGGCGGGCGCCCTATAGTGATCAGTCTGTCCGTCCGTCCGTCCATCCGTCCGTCCGGCTGTCCGTCCGTCCGTCCGAGATCTCTTGTCAGGGGCATATCTTCTCTCTCCTTGGCCCAATCTGGCTCATACTTCACCCATAGAGTGCCTTTGGGTAACCGGTGTGCAGTGACCTTAAACCAGGTTTCTAGGTCAAAGGTCAAGGTCATAGCTGAATTATATGAAAAATCCTTGTCCGAAGCATATCTTCTCTCTCCTTGGCCCAATCTGGCTCTTACTTCACCCACAGAGTGCCTTTGGGTAACCAGTGTGCAGTGATCTTGAACAAAGTTTCTAGATCAAAGGTCAAGGTCATAGCTGAATTATATGAAAAATCCTTGTCCAAAGCATATCTTCTCTCTCCTTGGCCCAATCTGGCTCATACTTCACCCATAGAGTGCCTTTGGGTAACCGGTGTGCAGTGACTTTGAACCAGGTTTCTAGGTCAAAGGTCAAGGTCATAGCTGAATTATATGAAAAATCCTTGTCCGAAGCATATCTTCTCTCTCCTTGGCCCAATCTGGCTCATACTTCACCCACAGAGTGCCTTTGGGTAACTGGTGTACTGTGATCTTGAACCAGGTTTCTAGGTAAAAGGTCGAGGTCAAAGCTGAATTATATGAAAAATCCTTGTCTGGCTCATACTTCTCTCTCCTTGGCCCAATCTGGCTCATACTTCACCCACAGAATGCCTTTGGGAAACCGATGTGCAGTGACCTTGAACCAGGTTTCTAGGTCAGAGGTCAAGGTCATAGCTGAATTATATGAAAAATCCTTGTCCGGAGCATATCTTCTCTCTCCTTGGCCCAATCTGGCTCATACTTCACCAACAGAGTGCCCTTGGGTAACCGGTGTGCAGTGACCTTGAATCAAGTTTCTAGGTCAAAGGTCAAGGTCCATGCTGAATTATATGAAAAATCCTTGTCTGGAGCATATCTTCTCTTTTGTTTGCCCAATCTGGGTATTACTTCACTCATAGAGATCCACTGGTCAATGGATGTGCAGTGACTTTGATCGAAGTTCAAAGGTCATGGTCAGAATTACCCTTTCTGTTTAAAATCTTTGTTTGGTGCATAATTCTTTGCCTTTAATTCCAGTAAATTTATATAACTTGGGATACAAGATAACTTCGATATATATAAGTAAATTTGCAGTATCCGTGAAGTCGTACTAAATGACTTTTACTGTATAACACAAATTTTCCTCTTCAAAATAATCCCTATTAAACGACCTTACATTTTCATGTTCATTGTTGAACGCGGGGCCCTTTGAGATGGCTACCATCTCAATGATATCTAGTTTCTTTGACATTATTGATACCAAAGAGATGACATTTCAGGCTTTCTGGAAAGCCAAACTTGTTTAACAAATAAAATTAAATAAACTTTCTTAGGTTATATCGATTGATTGATTGTTGTTTAACGCCCCTCTTGAAATATTTTCACTCATATGAAGATGCCACCTCATGCCGGTGGAGGGCTGCAAATTAAGCTCGACACTCAGAGCCATTGAGCGGTAAGAGATCTTTTTCGTGCCAGCACATACTGCTACACGGGACCTCAGTTTAAACGGTCTCCACGGCTCACAGTAGGATTCGAAATTGCGACATAAGAATAAACTCCTTAGTCTGCGACTCTAGGGCAGATGCTTTAAACACTGCGCCACACGGGCGACATAAATAAATAAAATAAAATGAAAAAAAAATACAATAATAAATATTTAATATCTTTTTATTATGGTAGAGCCTATGGAGTTCCCCTGCAAAGATCAATGTACTTTGGAAATGGACTTGGATAAATTTAGAGGTCAATTTAACAAGGGACATAACGGAATGGCAATGGCCCGTGACAATAGGAAGATTTGGACGATGTGTTTTAATCTGGGTCCAGTTGACGAAGATGCGTTTATTGAAGTGAAATGTGGCTCAAAAAATCTAAATGGTAATTTGATAAAAAGTAAATAATAATTTTATAAATTTTCTGCTCATGTTGGATATAAGTCTCGGAATCTTACTGGAAAACATTATAGGTATTTTCATTTGATATGCATTGTGAAATATATAATGTATAGCTGTTAAATATCTGAAAGGAGGTTTCAAGAAAACGGTAAAGGAATCATTCTTGCAAGTTTTCATATAGAAAAATTTAGATAAATGGGATTTCCAATAAACTTTCACGATCTTATGAATACTGATAAAAAATAAATCACGTATAGGCAATTTCATGAAAACTACACTTCATTTCGATGTATCATAAGATCGATGCTGTATACAGAGAATACCTTTTTCCGTATCAGATCCTGTATCAGCCCGAGGCACCAATATCAGCCAGAGGGCCGAAGGCCCGAGCGCTGATATCAGTCGAGAGCTGATACAGGTTGTGATGTGGAAAAGGGTATGTTTTATAATTTTTATTTCATACTTAGTAATAAAATACAGAACAATAATAAGAAAATAATCATGCACGGACTTCTTACAATGTACTCGGTCTGTTGTGTCATAAGTAACTGTTTGGATTTGTTTCTACATCAATTTCTATTTCAAATGTCCCCGATCCGTTATTTGAAAATAATCTATAATTTGTCAATTAGATTATCCTTAAAAAGTTAAAATGAAGGTAGTTCGATCCTCAGGTTCATAAAATTAGCAATTAAGTAATCAAATATACTCATTAAAATATCTCTGAATCCATAAAGTAATGTAAATTTGCCCACAGTATTTCTTTAAACATCAAGGATAATCATATCATATAGGGCAAATTGTCAAATCTTCAATATATATTCAGAAAAAGCGAATAGTAATATCAACTATGCATTTTCTAATTGCAAATTGATCAACAAAAATATTTTAGGTTAAAAAACAATAGATATCCAGGCATTAAGAGAAATTGTCGTGCTTTTTATACTTATTTTGTATTCTAGGATTTTTATACCATTGCAAGAAATCACAATGTCAGATCACTTCTAATTTCATATAATGGTATATAATGAGTATTGATATCTCTGGCTTTTATTTTTTGCAAATTTTAGGCGACAGTTTTGCGGGAATATGTTGTTGATGTTGCGAGCTAATATTTATTACTTGTAGACCTAAGGATATATATTATTTTTTTGCATTTCAGGTGATGGATTTGTCATATTTTTATAAGACATTTTCTAAGACTTCCATAGACCCTGGATCATATAAAGATGAATAAAATGAAAATTGTTACATGAAAAGATATCATTTTCAAGCCTCATACTGACGCTTTTTAAATTGAATATTAAAGTTTTGGAGTTATCCTTCCTAGCTGAGGATCGGACATCCTTAAGAGAATTATGTAATTCCCAAAACATATGATTACAGGTACTGTTTTTTAAGGTTAAATTTAAAGGTTAAGGTGTGATATTGATCCGTATCAGTCCTGCAAATGCATATCAGCCCCGCAAATCCATATCAGCCCTGCAGGGCTGAGGGCTGATACGGCTTTTGTGACGTCAGCCATACCGCATATGCAAAAATCCTGTAGTTATTACTAAGTGTGTAATAAAAAAAAAAATTACATACTTAGTAATGAATACAGGATTTTTGCATATGCGATATACCTGACAACACAATAGCCGTATCAGCCCTGCAGGGCTGATATGAATTTGCGGGGCTGATACGGATCAATATCACACCCCTAGAAAATTAAACCTAAAAAAAAAAGCAATACTTGTGATCATACACATATTTTGGGGGTTACATATTCTCTTAATTATAACTTTTTGAATGTAATGATAATTTAACTGACAAATAATAGATTATTTTCAAATTATGGAGCAGGCACATTTAAAATAGAAGTACACGTAGAAAGAAATGCAAACCAAATGAGACACAAGACCATGTTCACATAAGAAGTCCGTGCATGATTATTTACTTATTTTCTTATTAACTTAATGTGTACTGTATTTTATTACTAAGTATGTAATAAATATAATAAAACATACCCATCACATCCTGTATCAGCCCTCGACCAATATCAGCCCTCGGGCCTTCGGCCCTCTGGCTGATATTAGTGTCTCGGGCTGATACAGGATGTGATATGGAAAAGGGTATGTATTATTCTCTATGTATTTTATAGATACTGTACTTGGCATCTTTTCATATACTAGTAATATAGCTATCATCATTAAAAACATATCAAGAAATATCAATTTATTACAATTTTCTACTGTATGCAACTAAATGAAAAAAATAATAACCTTTCAGATTATTTTGGATATATCTGCTCAAACGATTCTGAGTGCAAGAAGCCAAACACCACGTGCTCTAATTCAGGAGAGATAGGAACATGTGTATGTAAGGACGGTTTCATCAGAGTAAATGGTAGTTGCAAAAAAGGTATTATAAATTTTATATTCAATTTGATTGAATTTTCTAACAAAAACATTGAATCGACGAGAGAATCCGCGACATGAAGACGTTAAACGGACGTCGCGATATCCTTGTACATACATGTACCATCGACTTTTTGTCAACAACTTGCGTCGTTTTATTAATTCCTGGCATGCAGAGCACTAAATTAACTTAGAGACGTAAACTCTATATCCCCTTTCTTTACGTTTCACCCAAAAACTAAAAGTAGCGAATTTATTGTATGTTGTTTAACGTCCCTCTCGAAAAGTTTTCACTCTTATGGAGGCGTCACCACATGCCGATGGAGAGCTGCAAATTTTGCCCTATACTCGGCACTCAGGGCCATTGAGCAGAAATGGGATCTTTTTCGTGTCAGCACCTACTACGACACGGGACCTCGGTTTATACGGTCTCATCCGAAGGACTGGTTTCCACATCCCACAGTGGGATTCGAACCCGCTACGTAAGAATAAACTTCGTACTTGGCGACTCTTGAGCAGACGCTCTAACCATTGCGCAACGCGGGCGATCTAACAGTAGTGAGGGAAAACATCAGAAATACTGTGCAACACTATATTAAGTAGTGTAAATTAGATGTGGATACTACATCATGTAGTTCTTAAGAATTCCGAGGAACTTTTGGAAACTCTGAAATCACAAAATTTAACCAAAACCGACATCATAAATATATTGACATTTTAACTTTATATACAACCATTCACCGATATAAATCAAAGTCTAGAGTTTTTGCAAATGATTTCACAATGAAATGGAACTCGTCAGTTTACTAACCTTGTCACTTGTTAATTGCATAATTATCTTGTTTGAACACTCTGATTGTATACACAAATACGTGAAGCTGCTATTAGAAAGATTTTTGAGTGTCTGATTGATAATATCAGAGTGGGTCCAACAATCTATTGGGTTTCGCATGGGTATCAATTAATCCCCCGTTATAATCAGACTTGTTTTTGTATTAATAAGAAGCATAGAGTGTTCAATTTCTTATCCGTGAAAAGAAGAAAACACTTTATGTGTCCTTCAACTCGACATTATTCGATACGCAAGAGCATGCTCTACGTATGAGCAATTTCTAAAACGAGGTAAATTATTGACAAACAAGTTGATGAAACAAGAATATCAACAGTCTCGTTTAAAGTGATCCTTTCGTAAGTTCTTGATCGATACAATGACCTTATCAGCAAATACAATTTATCATTGAGTCAAATGCTGACTGACATTTTTCATACTAATTTTTAGTCTATTATATATGTACACTGGATTGACGACGGATTTTCCGTTATTTCCCGATTATGACAACGAGCACAAGGCGGGTGTGACCGGTCAGCAGGAGATGCTCACTCCTCCATGGCACCTGATCCCACCTCTGATGTTTTAGACGTCCGTGTTTGCTCTGCTACCATTTTGTATTGTTTTATGGAATTTTATATTGACTCTTCGTTATCTCATATCTTTCATTAGATATTATGGTTATATCCATTCTTATATATGTTGACACGATATATGTCGATGAACTTGAAATAAAAGGTGCCACAGGTTTTGACACATCTGATACTTAAATGTATTCGATAATAAAATATTTTATATGTCTTTTAAGTTCCCATATGCATGTGCGTTTGACAGCAGTAATTAAGCTTGAATTTACTAATATTTTTCCTCTACTGCTCGATATTATTTTAAAATTTCTTTCTTAATAGAAAATATTTGTAAATGTTCAGAGACTTCCACAAGCAACAATGATGCATACTCAACCGACAACAACCGTAAGTGATGACCACCTTGATAAAAATCAACATGTGTAAATGGAATATATATATTTATATAAACATGTAATATATAATTCTAATATTTAGGCAAAAAAGAATCTACGACGCTTGGGCATCAGATTGGAACATATGGTATGTATTCAGAACATTATTTTATGGTAACTACCAACGAATAATTTGTCTTACAAGTCCAGAATAAAAAAAAACCTGAAATATTTTTAAGTTGAAGATCAAGTAAAAATTCCTTTATTTATGTTTCATAAGTATATCTTATGAAGATGTAGTTGTTTGAAACCTTAAACACTGATAAATAAATGGAAGTATTCAATTTTTTTTATTCTCGTTGTAACGCCCGTTTTTTATTGGCTAAACAATTATTTATATGTGTATAACCTGGGTTGCCTAAGTCACAATGCCTTATGTCAAACACATATCAAACTGCGCGATGTTCTATTTAAATTTTGTGCAATGAAATGTATATTTGACGCGAAATTGTTTTTTTTTTCGAATAACTTTCTAAGGATTGAGTAAATAGCTTTAAAATTATATGGTATAACAATGGTTTGACCAGCTTAATTTTTTTTTATATAAACTATTTCGCTGTGTATACAGTTTCAACTTCCCCAAACCCAGATTATATTCTTTAACTTGCTTTAATTTATTCCTGAAAAATCGAAAATTTTATAAGCGTTCTTACATGCTTCTGTATTAATTCTTTAGATGACGTATTTACAAGAGAAATGCTACATGTATCAGAAGAAACACATAATATAACCATACTAGTGGTTGGAGTCGGTCTTGGATCCTTTATTCTCGGTGTCCTCCTCAGTCTCGGTATTGTCTTCATCGTTAGGAAACGTAGAATCCAAGGAAACCAGAACAAGTACAGGGAATATCTCTTTTTTTAAAATCGGATTTGTTAGGAACCAAGAATTGGTGTAGTAATCTGATTAATTTACAATAAAATCACAAAATCACCATGATTATTGCCAGTAATGTACTTATCATATAAGAAAGAAAACAATTTGAAATCGTTTTCCTGCTTCAAGAACTTTATTATTGTTAAAAAATTTTAACTGAATAAAATATCAAACCCTAATAGGGTATTAAAAAAACTTGCACTGCTGATATTTATATTATATTTTCTGGAATTTGTTGCAATTCTTTTTCAAGAAAATGTAATTGTATCAAATACATGTATTTGTTTTAGTGATTTGAAGAGCAGCGCTGACAATCCCACCTACAACAAATGCATTGAAGGTAGCGAATCAGATCGAAGAGGAAATATCCCTGATAAGGTAGAGTTTTTTTTAAAGATACATGTTTATAATGGATTTTGTGTTTGAAACATAGAATTAAAAGAGGGTTTTCACACTTTAAAGAATAAAGACATATTTATTTCTAGCTAGGAAAGATGTAGTTCTGTCTATTACTTAAACTAACAGGTTTCTACTATGCCCGTGGCCGACACAAACACTTCCTATTCAGAGGTAAAAATACTTTCGGATAATACAGGTGATATCTACAATCATCTGCATGAACAAGTTACTCCTGATACAACTGGCGTAGACAGCGACTACGATCATGCCAATCCTTTAAAGGATCAGCTTAGTCCAGACAGAGAATACAGCCATCTCACCTCGGAGGGGGGGGGGGGCAAGGAAGCTAAAGATCTATTTAAAAGATATGATATTGCATTATTTCCATTTGTATGAATAAGCAGTTGAACAGAGAATAGGGCTTTGTAAAAAAAAAAATTAAAAAAGGACATAAATTGGTAAATAAGGGTATGTCCGTACGGATGCACGATGTTGTGAATGCAATCGTACAGAAAAGGGGCATACCAATATTCATACTATACGTAGCAAGTTCAATAACTCCTTTAACATACAGTTAAACATATCTCATTTAATTATTTTTCTTAACAAACTAACATTGAACAATTATAAATTAATGTGAAAGTATCAGTATGGTTTATTGTATTAGAACTGAGCAATATAAGCGTCTGTCCTGTCCTAACATCATTCCAACGGCCCAGCTAAGCGTTAGTACTTACAGTATAGCGGGTAATTTTAACGGGGTGCTAAATTTGGCTTATTTTGAGGTTTAAACGATAGTCCACTAATATTTTAAACGCTGGAATATTCAGTTTTCTTCTTTTTGTTCATCTGCAAAGAATTGAAAGCCTGTATCCGCTAAAATGAATTACACCAAAATTATTTCAGGAGTAAAACGCCAAATTTTACACCCGCCAAGAAAACGAGAAAATGTGACTTTTTTGTCTAAATGATGGGTAATAATTTAATTTTACCCGTCATTTGATTGGCTAAGAGATTTAATCCATGTATAACATAACTTGCCTACGTCACAATGAGTTAAGTCAAATATATATTACTCCCCTTGACGTTACTTTTAAAATATGCTTAACTTGAAGCCTTTTCCGGAGGAAAAATTGTCTTATTGTCTACATTGAAATTCACTTACATGTATATTTCAATTTTTGTTATACGATAGCGAAGCGGTTTATTAAGCGTAAACTGTCCCAAATTATGTCATATTACAAAAATTGAATTAAGCTTCAATCCTTAACTCAATCACTGATCAATAAATTTAATTCTGTGTGAAAATATTCACATCCTACAAAACTACCAATACCAGTCATAAGTTTTGATTGTTGAAGGTTTGAGGGGACAACACTGTTTTGTTTTCAATGGGCTGTGTCATATTAAAACCCTGGACCAAATTTTCTAGATATTACGATTGTTTTATGAGTTTTAGTAGTATAAGGAGTACTCTATTATAGACTATATACATGTTATTATTATATAATTTGAAAAAAAAAATTCGTCTAAAAGTTTACTTAATAAATATTCTTACAATGAAATCGAAGCTCATTTCATTATTTCTGATAGACAGTCGTGTAGTATATACACTCTAGGTACATTTGGACATTCATCAAGGAAGATTATGTGTAGCTTAGATTTAGATTATGTAGCATATTTGGGAATTTGAAAAGGAAATTTGTCATCAAAGAAAGGTCGGAAATATAATAGTCCTTTCGTTAGAGACAACGGTTGAACACATTCCTGATTGATGATGAAATTTTCTATATATATTATACCGATTAAAACGTCTAAGTTTCATGTTCATGATATATATATGTTAAAGATTTTGATAGAATAGTATACTGTTTAGTGTATTGTTTAATGTGTTGTGTACTGCATTCTTAACTTATATTTTTAATGCGATGCATCAAAAATGTGATCTGTTATGTCTAATATCTCAAGAATTAAATAAGCTTTTTTTATACGAGGACTGTTAAATAAATAATGTCCTCGGTGCTCGGAGAGAGGCAAAAGACGCTTTTCGGTGATTTAGTCTTAATGATTTAACTTAAATACCCTCGTTGAATTAAAACACATGTCCGTAACATGTTTATCCAATATCTGACTGTTTTTAGAACTCATTTTTGAGTATGGCCCTTCGTATACTAGATTATGGCAGATCCTATGATTTCTTGGACATGTTTCTTCTTTCCGAAAGTTTTTTTTTCAAGTTTAGAGGGTGATGAATCTTGGGAATATTATTTTGTGACAAAATATTGCTTTTCTGTTTATCCACAAAATACCGATCCTCTTCTTGGCGTGTGGGTTTGGACGCTGTCAAACAGAAATTTAATGTAGTGCATTGTTGCAACCACTATTGAAATAACGACCACTATTGAAATAATTATATCAATAGTGGTTGAGAGTGTATTTCAATAACAAACATAGATAGTAACCACTATTGAAATACAACCACTATTGAAATAATAATATCAATATGGTTGCAACAGTGCATTCCCGATTCTAGTTCCTTTCTCTCAAAAACCTTTCGATTTTTTTTTTTTGGCAAAAAGTTGCCTTCTAGACTCTTCCAGAAATTAAACTGCCTTCCGGAATAGGAATTTGAAAAACAAGATTATTAATATGTAGACAATGGCATATAAAACTGTCTTTGTCCTCTTGTAAGTTCTTGCTCTTTTTAAAACTTTGCTGTTTTTGCCAAGTGCTTCTTATTGTAAGAATGTTTTTTGGATAATAAAGCAAATAATTCAAGTTTCATTATCTAATTGATTTTCAGACAAACGTGGATGACTATAATTTCTGACTTTTTTTTTTAAATAACTGTTGAGATATATATACACGATGTCGTTTTTACTTAATTTTTTCAGAACCATTTAGTACTTAGCTTTTTTCAACTGTCAAATGTTTCTTAAAATAGGTAAACTACCCCAAATTGATGCTTATCAAATTTGCTATGTGTTTTAAAGTCAATTAAACATCATAAGTGATAAGTTGTCGAATTTTGGCAAAAAGATCATTGGTTGTTTTAAGTCCTTATCGCCAAGGACGGTACCCATTTTTATGCCCACTATATTCATTTTTGTTTATTGAAATCCACCTGCTCATGTGTCTACAAAACAGGCATTGGTTGCTGTAAATTTCAAAATTTTCAGTAAATATTTTTTGGGATTCTTATTAAGTTTTACAGCAGCTTAAATGAAGCGTTTAATTTCACTCTAGTTTACTGATTCTTTACCATTCATTTTTTTATCCAGTGTCTCGAATAGCCCTGGTTTTCCACTTTCTCACAATGAAAATATGAAATGAAAAATGGCCACGTCAACTGATATCAATTCATTAAAGATTAAAGATTCAATCATGAGAGAAAGTCAAGCTTAATGTAATATGATATATGTGTTGTATGTCATAGAGTTCGGAACATTATTTATTGAACAGCCCTCATAAACTGATATTCCGGCAAATTAGCAAATGTAACAATGTTATTTTTTCATATAAGTAAATGTTTAGCATTCTTGTTTTGAATTTAGAGAAACGGAATTAAAATGGATCTTTAGTTCATCGTTGTGGCATACTGAAGTACTGTAAGAGTCTGGAAGGAATTCAGAAATGCACAGCAAATACATCAATGACAAAAAAGAGAGTTTGTCGAGAAAGGTGATTCTCAGGAAATGATTGAAAGTACTGAAATGGATATGGTAAATTATACTATATAGGTTTTGTCACAAGGAACCGAAGGTCGCTTTTTTTAATCCAAGTGTGTTATTCAGTTGTATACAACTATTATTTTAAAAATTTATAATTAGTTTTGTTAGACATTAAGTATGTAAAACAATCTTTATTCTTAGATGGAATCTAATCCTACCTTTAGACAAAAGTTGCATTGATAAGATCTGTGTATTGGTCAGCCGGATTCTTAGTAAGCAAGCTTGATGGGAAGATGGGACCTCCTGGTGGAAAAAGTAATTTAATTGCAGCATCCAAATTAATTTTCTTTCAATAAAAAAAACCCAAATGACTTTGCATTTCTTCTAAGATCCCGGAGATGTCAGAAGCACAATTAAGATCCTTTGGTAAATTTGGGTGAAATCTGGGTTATTCATGGTGCGTTTAAAGAATTCTTGAAGCAGAACCCTTATTAACAAAATCCTCCAGCAATCTCGTTATGACCACCTGCAGTTGGGAATCAATTGTATTCGATTGACGAAATTTACTCCCATCTATCAGCAGCACTTGCTCAGCATAAATATACAAGAAAATCAATATCGTTAAAAGATAGAGCGTTAGCACCTTATGCTACCTCCCTGTTTGCTACATGGTTTGATGGCAGCAAGTAAAACGGCGTACAGAAGGATACAGAATATAAAAAGAGGTATGGCAATAGCTTTGAATGCTGACCGAAGAAAGAGGAGCATGTCTTGCGCGTGGTACCGACAAAAAGATATTTCGAAAAGTTGATAATTTACAGGACATTGAATGGAGACCGAATGGCATTAGTCATTTTACCGAGTATCCGTTTGATAGTATTTTTGTATTTATATGAAGTAGAATTTGTGCAAAATCTTATACGTTAAAAGAAGAAAACACTTGCTGTGGCCTTCAACTCCACATTTAGATTTATTTACGACGTACTGTCAATAAACAATGGTAATTTCCATTCCTATGCCAATACGATATATCCTGGTGAGCTTGAAATAAAAGATACCATAGAGTCTGACACATTTGTTTCATACTTGGATATCTTACTTAAAAAGACATTTATGGTAATCTAACATCCAAACTCTATAATAAACGTGATGACTTTAACTTTTCTATAATCAAATTCCCTTAATTATGCAGCAATATTCCTTCATGACCTGCATATGGAGTTTATATATCTCAGTTGATTTGATACACCAAAAGCATGTTCTACGTATGAACAATTCCTAAAACGAGGTAAATTACTGACAAACAAGTTGATGAAACAAGAATATCAGTAGTCTCGTTTAAAGACAACTAAAAGTTTATGAAATTAAATGAAATTTGCACAAAATGTCTCTGAGTTATTTATCTTTCATATACTAGTGCATCAAAATTTATCTTTGTCCTTAAGGGATGAAAAATAGGAGATAACTCTTCCTAACAGATAATTGAATTTTAGGCTAAATTTCTGTATAAATTCATCTACAGTATATTCATTTCAAAACTTAAAAAAATCTTATGAGTGAATTTTTGAGAAAAAATTTTTGACTGAAATGCAAGTTAAGATGTTGGGGTTTTTGGCTATCTGCTTAAAAGTTTTTTAAACTCTAATTAATAATCATTCTCTAATTAGCTAAGAAACAGGAAGTTCACTGATTTACAAGGAATTAATTAGCAAAAAAATGACAATTTTAATTCTAAAACAAAGTCAGGCACTGGAAAAAATGGTGTCAAAAGAGACTTCAATAATGTACCTTGGAGCTTTGGTAACAGTGATTGCTGATTAATGGCTGGTGATTAAGATAAGGGGTTCTTTAGCAGTGGGGGGATGAGGCTTTTCCATCAGTCATCAAAGTTTGGAGTTTCTCTTAAAAGACCAGGCAGCTCTGAAATAAATAAAATAACACTAAAATTAATAATACTTTAAAATGTGCACCATATACAATAGCATATTCTTAGAAAAAGTCTACAAGTGCACAATTAAATAATAATCATGCCAAAAAGGGACCAAAAATGGTTGCATCAGCATTAATACAAAAAAGGAAGTATTCCTCAAAACAAAAGCCAGAAGAATATAGGCACCACCACCAGTCACATATTTCCGGGAAGGACCAAAGCCATTAAAGAATCAATGCAGAGATAAATATCAATACCTGAAGCTTCGATGCAGGAGTCCGAGTACAAGAACTGCTACAAACACTACTCCGGAGACTTACCTATCGTCCTGTGATGAAGCGTGCTATGTCCACTGCGGTTGATTCCCTTATAAGCTGGTACCGAGGACAGTGCGGGATGTCCTGTCATCTTTATTCTCCAACTTCCTGTCATGGACTGAAAAGAAATATGTGGAAATCTTCAGTATTGCCTAGTGACTTTGAATGAAAAAGAAAGTTGTGAGATTGTGAAAAA
>PRKT01000003.1:1343169-1355305 GCA_003671525.1 Saccostrea glomerata | reverse complement strand
GGGGGGGGGGGGGGTATTGATGCTGTTTATTTTAATCAAATGTGCAAAACCTATATTTAACAGTTTGATACATATTTTGTGATTTTGCTTACATGTAAGAATTGTTGTTATGTATTATTATGCACTAAATCTATTCAACTGTGTAAATGGGGAAAATGAGGATATGTAAAGTATGTATAATTGCAATGTGTAAAATGTGACATTTTTTTTATACGAGGGAGTCTGTTCTGACATGTAATTTTTTTTCTTTATTTTATTTGTCTCAATTAAATTATTTTAATCAATAGTCTTGTTTTTCTTACCTGTCTGATGAACTCAACAAAGGTGACAGAGGTGAATGGTAGAAATACGGGTATTAGGGGTGTCAAAACTCTCCGTTGATGACCAGACTGCATGCTGCACTGTATAACCGCCATTTTGGATCTTTAAAAGGGGAGACTACTCCTGAAATCAAAGAAATTGTAGTAAAAATGAGTAACCTGATTTTGTTTTAGGTCTCACACAAGGAAATAATTTCACTATATTTTACTATATAGCTTTAATTAAATTATTTAATTAACTAGACATGAAATAGAAAATAAAGATTAATGCTTAGACAAAAATTTGAGATCAGAAAAAATACCCCTTATGCGGCTTTTAAGAAAGAAAATTGAGAGTAAACATACCTACCCCGAAATACACGTGGGTTTCAGATGTTGACAAACAGCCTACGCACCATCCAGGAAGTTGCATCACGCGCACCTAAAAAAGAGTTCCTTTAAATTCAGTGGCACAATTCTGCTAAAGATATGATATCCCTAGTACATGAGTCCAAAATTAAAATTGTAGACCTAAAATAAGTTGCCGAAAATGAAAAAAGAAAAAGAAATTCTCTCTATGTATATAGAACTTCATTTGACTAAGTTCATTTTGATTGGCTATTTCCTTGCGTAAGACCTTTAAAGTCATTATTTCGTAAGTTCTATGGTCGATGCAATTACCTTGTCAGCAAATTAAATCTATCATTTAATCAAATACTGACTGACGTTTTTGTGGCAACAATCTTACACACAGAAAATCCCTGTATTTTTCAAAAAAAAAAACATTTTCAAGCAACTTCAAACACCCAAAAGCTCAATAAATTTATAATACTTTTAATTACCTATTTTTCCCCATTCTTTTTCCTAGATCCTCTGAAGAGAGTATTAATTTGAACATCATTTAGTAATTTATATTCACACACACAATTTCAGGAGTTCATAAAGTATAATCAGACGTTTCTGATTTTTACAATAAAATCGAATAGACAAGTAGTTTTAAAGCTACATACACATGGACAATCATCAAGGAAGATAATGGGTAGTGTAAATTTAGATTATGCAGCATTGGGGGAATTTGAAAAGGAAATTTGCCATCAACGAAAAGTCAGAAATGTAATAAAAATGACCCTTCGTGAGAGACAATGGTTAAATATACATTCTTGATTGATGATGAGCAGCTCTTACTTTTTTTCACTGATATAAATATATAAGTGTCAAATTTTGAGGTATGTTTATGTCATTGTTTTGATGGTAAAGTATACTGTATTGTGTATTGTCATTAATATATTAAGACTGTTCTGTTTAATGATTTTTTTTGTATACTTTCATAACATTCTTTTATTTAAGTGCTTTTACATTATGTTATTTTTCTAGAACAAGAAATTGAAACTTTAATATATAGCGAGTGTAACAATATCGTTTTTAAGTATTGGTAATTGTTAAGGTTTTTTTGTTTCTGGATTTAGAGAAAAGGAATGAAAATGCATCTTTTGTTTATCGTCGTGGTATACTGTGGTACCGTAACAGCCTTGGATCCAAAATTCAAAACTGCACAGCAAATACATCAAAGACACAAAAGAGCATTTGTCGAGAAGGGTGATTGTCAGAAAATGATAGAAAAGTATGGGATGAGTATGATAAACTATGGAATAGAGGTTTTGTCAAATGGAACTGAAAAGTATGAAGGTCGCTTTTTTCAATCCTTGCAAAGTATTTTCATGATTATACAAAAGAAAAGGAATGCTACAAAATGGACGATAGCTGAGTCTCTAAAGGATCATTATCGTAGGTCTTACAATATCCTCAGGCGGTCACGTGATGACGATTTGGAGATCAGTCTTATCCAACTGTATTCAGCTGACGAAATTTACTCCGATCTATCAGCCGCACTTGCTCAGCATAAATGTACAACAAAATCACTATCTGTAAATGATAGAGCGTTAGCCCCTTATGCTACCGCCCTGTTTGCTTCAATTTTGTACTGGAAAGATTTAATGGCAGCAAGTAAAACTACATATAGAGGAATACAGGATATTCAAGGAGATATGGCAATCGTTTTAAAACCTTACAAAAAGGGGGAGAGCATAGTCCTGCCGCAATTCACATCATCATCTGATCGTCGAGAAGTTTCAATGGAAACATTTCTTGCGCCTGGTACCGACAAAAACATTTTTCTAATAATTGACAATTCACAGGACAGTGAATGGAGACCAAAGGGTATAAGACAGTTTTCCGAGTATCCAGATGAAAGCGAGTTCCTTTACCCACCAGCCGCAAAGTTTAAAGTTCTTTCTGATCCCGTTAAGAAAACGGTAAAGATTGGTCAAAATAGTAGAGGTGAACGTACATTTTACGAAATAAAGCTGAAGCTGACGGGGATGAGTTTGAAACATAAAATAAGAAAAACACTTCGAAAGATTTGTCCATGGATAAAAGAGAAATAACATCTTTCGTGTAACAATACGAGGGCTATTCAATAAATAATGTCCTCGTTGCTCGGAAAGTAGCAAAAGACGCTTTTCAATGATTTACTCTTAATGAAGTTAATATTCTCTTTTAATTAAAAAACATGCCGTAATTTTTTTATTTAATTTCTGATTGTTTTTAGAAATCATTTTTGGGTATGACCCTTAGTATACTGAAAAATGGCAGATCCAATGATTTCCTGGACTCGTTTCTTCCTTCTGACAGGTGTTTTTTTCAAGTTTGGAAAATGAAACAAGTCTAAAGTCGACTGATCTGGCAAATATTGTAAATGCGAAAAAGATTAAACTTTCTCTTTAGCCCCAAAACCCCTTAATTCTTCAGGGTCTGCGGGTTTGGACGATGTCATGAAGAAATTGAATGTAGTGGATTCCTGATTCTTTCCCTTCCCCTCATTAACCTTTCGATTTTTTTTTGCAAAAAAATGCTTTCTGGACTCTTCCAGATATTAAACTGCCTCCCAAATTACGAAGTTAAACAACAAAACCACCAGAATTTAAGAACATTCCATATAAAATTGTCTTTGTGCTCTTGCAATTCTTAGCTCTTCTCAGACCTTTGCTGCTTTTGTCAAGTACATCTTATTGTAAAATTTTTTCGAGGGCTTTAAGCAATTATAGATTCAAGTTTCATTATCTGTTTGAATTTCAGACAAACGTGGATAACCACAATTACTTACATTTTAAAATAATTGTTTAGATATTTTTACACGCTGTCGTTTTCTCTAATTTTTCAAAACATAGGGTGACCTTTGAGTACTAAGCTTTTTTTTTTACTGCCAAAAGTTTCTTTATATCAGTGTGAACTACTCCCTAAATAATGTCTATCAAATTTGCTATATGTCTTAAAGCCAATCATACATCATCAGTGATTATTTGTTGAAATTTGGCAATCAGTACATTCTCAGAAAATGATTGAAAATACTGAAATGGATATGGTAAATTATACTATATAGGTTTTGTCACATGAAACCGAAGATAAAGGTCGCTTTTTTAATCCTTGTGTTATTCAGTTGTATACAACTATTATTATAAAAATTTATAATTAGTTTTGTTAGACATTAAGTATGTAAAACAATCTTTATTCTTAGATGGAATCTAATACTAGCTTTAGACAAAAATTGCATTGATAAGATCTGTGTATTGGTCAGCCGGATTCTTAGTAAGCAAGCTTGATGGGAAGATGGGACCTCCTGGTGGAATAAGTAATTTAATTGCAGCATCCAAATTAATTTTTTTTTTTAATAAAAAAAACAAATGACTTTGCATTTCTTCTAAGATCCCGGAGATGTCAGAAGCACAATTAAGATCCTTTGGTAAATTTGGGTGAAATCTGGGTTATTCATGGTGGGTTTAAAGATTTCTTGAAGCAGAACCCTTATTAACAAAATCCTCCAGCGATCTCGTGATGACCACCTGCAGTTGGGAATCAATTGTATTCGATTGACGAAATTTACTCCCATCTATCAGCAGCACTTGCTCAGTATAAATATACAAGAAAATCATTATCGTTAAAAGATAGAGCGTTAGCACCTTACGGTACCGCCCTGTTTGCTACATGGTTTGATGGCAGCAAGTAAAACGGCGTACAGAAGGATACAGAATATAAAAAGAGGTATGACAATAGCTTTGAATGCTGACCGAAAAGAGAAGAGCATAGTCCTGTCGCATGTCTTACGCGTGGTACCGACAAAAAGATATTTCGAAAAGTTGATAATTTACAGGACATTGAATGGAGACCGAAGGGCATTAGTCATTTTACCGAGTATCCGTTTGATAGTATTTTTGTCTTTATATGAAGCAGAATTCGTGCAAAATCTTATACGTTAAAAGAGGAAAACACTTGCTGTGGCCTTCAACTCGACATTTAGAATTATTTACGACGTACTGTCAATAAACAATGGTAATTTCCATTCCTATGCCGATACGATATATCCTGGTGAGCTTGAAATAAAAGATACCATAGAGTCTGACACATTTGTTTCATACTTGGATATCTTACTTAAAAAGACATTCATGGTAATCTAACAACCAAACTCTATAATAAACGTGATGACTTTAACTTTTCTATAATCAAATTCCCTTAATTATGCAGCAATATTCCTTCATCACCTGCATATGGAGTTTATATATCTCAGTTGATTTGATACACCCAAAGCATGTTCTACGTATGAACAGTTCCTAAAACGAGGTAAATTACTGACAAACAAGTTGATGAAACAAGAATATCAGTAGTCTCGTTTAAAGTCATCATTTCGTAAGTTCTATGGTCGATGCAATTACCTTGTCAGCAAATTAAATCTATCATTTAATCAAATGCTGTCTGACGTTTTTGTGGCAACAATCTTACACACAGAAAATCCCTGTATTTTTAAAAAAAAAAACATTTTCAAGCAACTTCAAACACCCAAAAGCTCAATAAATTTATAATACTTTTAATTACCTATTATTGCCCCATTCTTTTTCCTAGATCCTCTGCAGAGAGTATAAATTTGAACATCATTTAGTAGTTTATATTCACACACACAATTTCAGGAGTTCATAAAGTATAATCAGACGTTGTGACTGTGGAATCAACCATTATTTATCATTATATATAACTTCTAGTTGTATTCTGGACTTTTGATCTTGAATACTGTTCTTTATCTCCATATGTTTCATACTATATCTGGCCATTTTTATATAGAACATGATTTTTACAATAAAAGCGAAACTTGTTTCATTATTTCTAATAGACAAGTAGTTTAAAAGCTACATACACATGGACAATCATCAAGGAAGATAATGGGTAGTGTAAATTTAGATTATGCAGCATTAGTGGAATTTGAAAGGAAATTTGTCATCAACGAAAAGTCGGAAATGTAATAAACATGACCCTTCGTGAGAGACAATGGTTAAATATACATTCTTGATTGATGATGAGCAGCTCTTACTTTTTTTCACTGATATAAATATATAAGTGTCAAATTTTGAGGTATGTTTATGTCATTGTTTTGATGGTAAAGTATACTGTATTGTGTATTGTCATTAATATATTTAGACTGTTCTGTTTAATGATTTTTTTTGTATACTTTCATAACATTCTTTTATTTAAGTGCTTTTACATTATGTTATTTTTCTATAACAATAAATTGATACTTTAATATATAGCGAGTGTAACAATATCGTTTTTAAGTATTGGTAATTGTTAAGGTTTTTTTGTTTCTGGATTTAGAGAAAAGGAATGAAAATGCATCTTTTGTTTATCGTCGTGGTATACTGTGGTACCGTAACAGCCTTGGATCCAAAATTCAAAACTGCACAGCAAATACATCAAAGACACAAAAGAGCATTTGTCGAGAAGGGTGATTGTCAGAAAATGATAGAAAAGTATGGGATGAGTATGATAAACTATGGAATAGAGGTTTTGTCAAATGGAACTGAAAAGTATGAAGGTCGCTTTTTTCAATCCTTGCAAAGTATTTTCATGATTATACAAAAGAAAAGGAATGCTACAAAATGGACGATAGCTGAGTCTCTAAAGGATCATTATCGTAGGTCTTACAATATCCTCAGGCGGTCACGTGATGACGATTTGGAGATCAGTCTTATCCAACTGTATTCAGCTGACGAAATTTACTCCGATCTATCAGCCGCACTTGCTCAGCATAAATGTACAACAAAATCACTATCTGTAAATGATAGAGCGTTAGCCCCTTATGCTACCGCCCTGTTTGCTTCAATTTTGTACTGGAAAGATTTAATGGCAGCAAGTAAAACTACATATAGAGGAATACAGGATATTCAAGGAGATATGGCAATCGTTTTAAAACCTTACAAAAAGGGGGAGAGCATAGTCCTGCCGCAATTCACATCATCATCTGATCGTCGAGAAGTTTCTATGGAAACATTTCTTGCGCCTGGTACCGACAAAAACATTTTTTTAATAATTGACAATTCACAGGACAGTGAATGGAGACCAAAGGGTATAAGTCAGTTTTCCGAGTATCCAGATGAAAGCGAGTTCCTTTACCCACCAGCCGCAAAGTTTAAAGTTCTTTCTGATCCCGTTAAGAAAACGGTAAAGATTGGTCAAAATAGTAGAGATGAACGTACATTTTACGAAATAAAGCTAAAGCTGACGGGGATGAGTTTAAAACATAAAATAAGAAAAACACTTCGAAAGATTTGTCCATGGATAAAAGAGAAATAACCTCAAAATTCGTTTAAGGATATAAAGTATCTTTTATAGCTTGATTTATGTATATGTTTGACGTTTAACACTGTGTAAGGTTTGTACTTAGACCAATTATATGGATATGTATCTGTGTTAATATGTAGGCCTGTACAGAAAGTTTTCCAGCTTCCTACATGTATATGAATGTGATCAGACTAAGTAAACACTATCTGTGATAGATTTTTAGCCAACGGAAAGGGTCAAGTAGAAACGATTACTAATTGAGGGAATAACACGTGGTACTTCTTCATTCTGATATCGTACTGACTGTTCTATATTAAATTATTATAATTAGATTGTTATTATTGTCACCGGCTTTTTCTATGCAAATCTTGAAATTAAAACTGGAATTGAAAGCTGCACTTGGACTCTAAAATCTTAGACCTTCAAGTAGAATTTACATATGTAGGTTATCAAATAATAACCAGATTTTGAAATAGCTGTTATGAAAAGTAACCTTGAATCCCCTTGCAATCTCTCATTTTTCATGATTTACCTGAAGAAATATAAAATTCATTTAGCAATAACTAAACAGGAATGTATGAGATCTGAGTAGGGTCGCTTAGTTCATTATCGCACCATCGAGGTTAAGGTCAATGGTGCGATGAAGAGGAAGCGAAGACGACGGCGTGATGGGACGATGAAGCTTCACTTTCGTTCGATATATCCTCATATTGCACCATCGTCATGGCATACCGCGCAATAGACCCAGCTCGATGAAGCGATTTTAAACTATTTATTCAACCCTTGTTCAAATCAGTGTACATGTATATTTTTATGCCCCCGTAATCGAACATTCGGGGTATATACCGGTAGTTTTGCTTTGTCTGTACGCTTGTTTGTATGTCTAATTTGTCCGCAAAAACTTTGACCTTGTCTATAACTTTTTAGTGGATGGAAGTATGGCTTTCATATTTCACATATGTTTTAATTTTGACGAGACCTTTCTTAGGGTACCCTCAAATTTGACCGTGTCCTTGGGGTTTACTTCACTTTTACAAAAATATGTTACTTAACTTTTAGCTAGGCCTCACAATGTATTCATACTGCCTCTTACGTCCTTCCATCAACACTTCCGTGTGACACAAATATAACCCGATTTCTATTCAAGTTAGAGACTTCATTGTCATTTAAGCACTTATCTTACAAAGAGGAGTCATCAATAGTTTTACCGGTCAAAGGTCATGCTTTTTGAAAGTTTTGTAATATACTAGTATAATGACCCAATTTTAACAACAAACTCATGAACAGAAACATGTAGGTAAAAATTATAGAAGAAACAAATAGCCGTCGGGTAACTCTGTCAGTCATTAACATTAAGTTATGAATAGCAAATCTTAAACCATAAAGCATGCGCCTATAATTTGCAATTACCCCCCCCCTCTTTTTCTCTGAAAAAAATCTTTAAAAAATAATTAAGGGCTTATTTCGGCTCGTCATTCTTTCTTTAAACAATAAAACCTTTAATTTTCAATTAGATTTACAATTTACCTAAAGAATACTTGCTCTGAGTTTTCCAGATAGATTACGAACATTGCAAGTATTTATATTTAAAAAAAAACTAACAAGCAGATAATCTAGTAATTGCAACATCACCCTAATGTGCCTTGTAGACATATGTGTGCGTTCTACTTATTATTAAACATCACATTAAATTTAGCAATATTATGTCTATCATATGGCCTCAAGACAAACGTACCTATTTACAAGTGTAGTGAAATGTACATGTACTTTACTTAAAGTTCTACTTTTTTGACATATTAGTTGCGAATTAATTATAGTATCAATGAGAAAGGTAAGTGTTTTTTTTTCTGATTGCTTTTTCCCCCTTGTTGACTGTACGTGCAGGTCTACATGAACTGATGTATTCAAAATTCAGTGCGCTTGCTGGATATGGAGCATCATATTACTCTTTGCGTGCACCAGTCTAGTCATTTATTGTATTTAATCTTGTAAATCATATTTAGCGCATCTTTAGACTATAAAATCCTGCTTTTTTAGCACTAACAATAATTTTCTTTTTTTTTCAAAAACATATGTGAGACAAATTCAAAATAATATCAAAAGCAAGGCTCGGTAACATTTGACACCAAAGAAGTATTAAAATTCAGAATATCCTTAAAAGTTTTACTTATTTTTTTCATGCTTTGAATTAAATAAAAATCAAATATAACTTTAAACATCATAGTTAGTAGAACACAAAGTTTTTAGGTCCTATTTACACTCTTTTAAAATTGCATAATACTTAATCGTAAGACTATCAATTTAAGGTAGAGAGATATAGAGGGGGAATAATTTTTAAAGGTTTACATATTTTATCATTTAAAGGAGTATGTGATAATTCTCCTGTCGTTACCCCTCATATGGGGAGATTGGATCCCGCCCCTACTGAGACCACGGCACCGGTCCCTAGATGTGGCATCACTGTGTGCAAGTAAGTTAACGTCAACAGAATCCATAATATTTATGAAATTCCAACGCCAGTTGAAGGATCGGGGTTCCCTATATTTAGGACCTTTTAAAATAACTGATCTAAGGTCCTCAAACTATTTTCAATCCCTTCAAAAATCAACCTCTTATTACATTTGCCTTTATTGTTATAACTTTTGAACAAGATACTGACAAATAAAAATAATTTCACACTAGTGGTTTAAAAGCTCATGATTGAGACTTCACGACGTATAACATTTAGTGAAAGTACATTGAGACTTTGTGATGTATACCATTTAAAGGGGTGTAGTACACCATTCAGGACAAATATTAGAACATAAAATATTTGAAATAGTGTTTGCAAAATGGTGGCAATTGTTGTTTAGGAGGCTGTAATCACCTGTCACAGTCCGATAATTAGCCGCACAGCCCATAATACACTCTGCTGGCACGCTCGAGTAACCCGCGGGTAGGAACTCCATCATCCAATTACATTTGTCTGCTTTATACGGAAGTCCTGATTTTATACTATAATTATTTGCATCATTCAATAATCCAAATAAACGGTTCTTCGTTCCAGCATCCGTTCCCCATTCAAAGAAATATCCTTTGTAGTAAATCCATCGATGGGTCGGGGCTAACACATGTCTCTGCGGTGCCGCTCGTTTGGTTCTGTTTCTTTCGGAGTCTATCTGGATGGATCGTTTTGATATTAAATGTAAACGGCCTTTTGTTGTTACACATGCTAAATCTGATGTTCCAAAATAGTACGGTGACTCGTCAGATGTTCTTGGTACTATAGAATTTGAAAAGATAAATAATTCAAAGGATATAAAACATGTATGGTCTCATTATAAATAGACCTGACATTTCTTAATGTAAAACGCTGTCTCAAAGAAAGTTGTGAGAAAGATTTCTTATAATATATGAGAAATAATCACATATATTTTTTGTTTAGGTCTAAATATCAAAATGAAATGATAAAACTTTTATGCCCCCGTAAACAAAGCTTCGGGGGTACGTGTACATAGTTTTTTATCGCGTCTGTCTAGCTGTCTCTCTGTCTGTCTCTTTGTCTGTTTGTCCGAAAAAACTTTACCTTGCCCATAACTTTTGATTTAGTAGTAGAGCTATGACTTTCATATTTCACATGTGTATTCCTTGTGACAAGATCTTTCCTTGGTACCACCAAATTTGACCTTTAGACCTTGGAGTTTGACTCACTTTTACACAAAAATTCCAAACTTTAACTAAGGTCATATCTTTTGAGCAGTTGAGACCAGAACTTTTATACTTCATACATGTATTTTTGTACCTTTCAAGGGCTTTCATATTCTCTAACCAAAGTTGTCTTCTCTGACGCTCACTACACCTATGTCAACGCTCGCTGTACAAGATTCTTGTACAAATTTTAAATAGTGAAAATTTGAAGTTAAAATAGTAATTAACTGTTGTTATTATTGATAAAGATGATAATTCATCATTTATTTCAAACCTTTATTCACTCAAAACGACTTATTTTCAAAGTTTTAAGGGAACTATTTTGCGGAGTAAAAATTAAAATCTTAATTAAAAAATCCTTTTAAGGTATTACAAATTAAAATAATTTTTTCCGATAAGAAATATAATTATAAACTATTGATACAATTTTTAATCATTTACAACTTTTCCAAGATTCTTGAAAAACAAGCGTTGACAGAGGTGTATGTGGAGCGTAGCGGGAACGACATCTCTGAATAGAGAATGGAGCTTTCATTGGATATCAATAATTTTGACCTTTTGACCTTGGAGATTTCCGTACTGATGAAAAAACTTTAACCTTGGCCATAACTTTTGAAGGGTAAGGGTTACGGATTTCATACTTTAAATGTGTAATTCTTGTGAGAAGACCTTTCATTTGGATATCAAGAACGTTGACCCTTTGACCTTGGAGTTTGACCTTCTTAAGAAAAAAGCAATCCATGACCATAACTTTTAAAGGGTTAAGGATAGTGCTATCATACTAAATATGTTTAATCCTTGTGACAATAATTTTCATTTGACATTAAAACTTTTGAACCTTTGACCTTGACATTGGAGTTTGACCTATTTCTTAAATTTCTAAAATTATTAACCTTGGCCATAACTTTTGAAGGGTTAGTGCTAGGGATTCCATACTTCACATATGTATTTTTTGTGGCAAGATCTTTCATTGGATACCAATTACCTTGACCTTTTGACCTTGACCTTGGAGATCTCCGTACTTATGAAAAAACTTAAACCTTGTCTTACATTCATATTTTACAATTAAAGTCGCGCATTAATCCCTACTTTGGTTAATAATCTATTAAATTTGAAAAGTTTAATCTTCACTATGCTGCCATACGGGGTATCAGTATTTCACAAACACATCTTATATTTCATTGTAACGGTCGTGCTTATATTTCTAGATGATTTCTGTTTTCTGGAATCAATCCTTTCCTGAATAATTCATGCCAACAATGAATCTCAGAAGGAATTGAGTTGATGTACATGAAAATACTGGATTGGCACTTGTATCTTGCACTCTTTCAAAAGCTTGTTTTTGGATGCGTAAATGTAGTTCGTCATTTTCCCCTTTTTTCAAGTCAGTGTACTTCTGGTTAACAAGGTTAACAATTTTTGAATTTGAAAGACAATAAGTTCATAGGCGTCGGAACCGGGGGGGTAGGGGGGGGGGGCTTAGCCCC
>PRKT01000003.1:1325677-1342107 GCA_003671525.1 Saccostrea glomerata | reverse complement strand
AGAATGTTCGTGTTTTGGAAATGGAAATTCCCTTTTATTTTTTTTTTTGCTTGTCAGATCTTTTTGAAGGTATAAAAATTTTTTAGACACTTAGCCCCCCCCCACTTTCAATTTGCTTCCGACGCCAATGAAGTTAACTTACTTGCACACAGTGATGCCACATCTAGGGACCGGTGCCGTGGTCTCAGTAGGGGCGGGATCCAATCTCCCCATATGAGGGGTAACGACAGGAGAATTATCACATACTCCTTTAAATGATAAAATATGTAAACCTTTAAAAATTATTCCCCCTCTATATCTCTCTACCTTAAATTGATAGTCTTACGATTAAGTATTATGCAATTTTAAAAGAGTGTAAATAGGACCTAAAAACTTTGTGTTCTACTAACTATGATGTTTAAAGTTATATTTGATTTTTATTTAATTCAAAGCATGAAAAAAATAAGTAAAACTTTTAAGGATATTCTGAATTTTAATACTTCTTTGGTGTCAAATGTTACCGAGCCTTGCTTTTGATATTATTTTGAATTTGTCTCACATATGTTTTTGAAAAAAAAAGAAAATTATTGTTAGTGCTAAAAAAGCAGGATTTTATAGTCTAAAGATGCGCTAAATATGATTTACAAGATTAAATACAATAAATGACTAGACTGGTGCACGCAAAGAGTAATATGATGCTCCATATCCAGCAAGCGCACTGAATTTTGAATACATCAGTTCATGTAGACCTGCACGTACAGTCAACAAGGGGGAAAAAGCAATCAGAAAAAAAAACACTTACCTTTCTCATTGATACTATAATTAATTCGCAACTAATATGTCAAAAAAGTAGAACTTTAAGTAAAGTACATGTACATTTCACTACACTTGTAAATAGGTACGTTTGTCTTGAGGCCATATGATAGACATAATATTGCTAAATTTAATGTGATGTTTAATAATAAGTAGAACGCACACATATGTCTACAAGGCACATTAGGGTGATGTTGCAATTACTAGATTATCTGCTTGTTAGTTTTTTTTTAAATATAAATACTTGCAATGTTCGTAATCTATCTGGAAAACTCAGAGCAAGTATTCTTTAGGTAAATTGTAAATCTAATTGAAAATTAAAGGTTTTATTGTTTAAAGAAAGAATGACGAGCCGAAATAAGCCCTTAATTATTTTTTAAAGATTTTTTTCAGAGAAAAAGAGGGGGGGGGTAATTGCAAATTATAGGCGCATGCTTTATGGTTTAAGATTTGCTATTCATAATAACATAATATGAATGCCTAAAAAATATTTCAAGAGAGGCTTGAAAGACATTTTAAATATTATAATAATAATAATAATTTTTAAAATTGCGAATCATCGTTAAACTAGTCAAAACTAGGGAGAACATGTTAGTCAAACATATTTTAAAAAGAAATTGAAAAAAATAAGAAAAGGGAAAATATTCCATACTTTTTTTTACTATTATTACGACGAATCCCGATCAAAATGTTAACAAAACTGAAAATATCAAAAAAAATATTTGATTTAAATTAATTTGAAAAATATTCATTGATTGTTATTGAGGAGTGCTTGTATTTTCTTTTTACATCAAGCGCAGATCTAGAATTTTTTCAAAGAAGGGGGAGAGTATTGTAATAACGTACGTTTACATGTTATTGTAGTTAATAAATCAAAGGATACAGGGGTGTAGTACGGATTTTAAAAACGGGGTGGTGATCAACCTTAGTTTTTTATTTTGTTTTTTTTTTATTATCAAAATTTTGTTTTTGTTTTATTAATTGACTGTAATATTTTGCAATCTGTATAATGATTCAAGAGAATCCAGAGTTACTGTTCCTTTGGGAACTCTTCATTTGTTTACCTGAGAAGCACCTAACATTAACAATTAATGTAGAGTAGACAATCAATTGTACACAAGGCTTCAGACGAGGAAAACAATCAGGCTTTCAATATATTGTTCTACTTTCTACAGGTAAGGTAGTCGTAATTAAACAGTAACAGTTATTATTTGTTGTATCTAAAATATACCTGTACTGTGTACACCTTTACCTGTTTACAGGTGGAACAACTGGTGCAGCTATTTACACGTAAGACGAAAGGAACTGAGGTTCATTTAATGATATATACATGTATATATTTTAAACCACATACATTAAATCACATGAGCCTTAAAGCTTTTATATCCTTAATAGATCTATGATGGACACTGGATTATAAATAACTTCTTTGAGTTCTTTATTGAAAACGTAATACTGCTCTGACATACATAGGTAAGGCGCGGTAAATATACATGTAAACATGTAAATGTCTTGTTTGACAAACACTGTAATAAGTACTTAAGCATTGAATTCATATTTTGGGATGTCTTCGATCCTATAATACACCTGGCCGTGCCGACAAATTGAATACCGCGCGTTAGCGCGGTATAATAATTTAGCGCGGTATGATAAGTCGGCACGACCAGGTGTACGTTATACGACCGAAGACATCCCAAACTATGAATTCAATACTTATATTTACATTCTTTGATTTTTCCTCTTCATACATGTAATTGTTTATTTCGGTAATCTTTGATGTGAATTTAGCGCCCTTCAAACCCGGTGTGCTTTATAGACGTAAGAGCCGTTTGTGACGTTTGTGACGTCGTAAAGTTAAATAACGCAAACGAACATTGCGAGGAAAAAAGTGACAAATCAATTTTAAATGCACATTTGTTGTATTTTTTTGTTAATTCAACATGGTTAATTTTTTTAAATTAGATTTTGTCAAACAATGTACAGTTTGGTGTTCATAAAGTATCAAAAATGCATATATATAGTTCCTACTGTGTATTCTAACGCGCGGTGACAAGGTTTCGCGTGTGTTATAAAGATTTGAACGTAATGGATTTCTAATGGATTTTATGAAGAAAATTACACTGAATGTAAATATTGTCATATAAAAAATAAAATGAGGTACATGTATACATCATGTGTCTTTTTTATATCTTATTTGTATCTAACATTTATCAATAATATTGATAGTAAAATGTCTTGTCTTGGAAATCTTGTTAGTAATTTTAATTGTGTGACTAAACTCCTATTAATTTCAAAATATAATTCCCTTTTTTTAGCATACAATTATGGAAGGAACAAATAGAAAATCACTTGCAAGCATTTCGTTTCATGATGGAAAAACATGTGAGTTAGTCTTCTTTCTGCAGTCGAGTTTTTCTAGGTAAATTATAGATATGAGTACTTTACAAGTACATGAGGAACATACAAAAGATCAAAGCAGAACCTCTTTACTGGTTTTAAAGCTACAAGAACATTTCAAAAATAGAATATTTCATTATTGAAATGTACTGTATCATGAAAGTGAGAAATGATCTAAATAAAGAAAAAATAATGAATTCTACCCACAGGCTTTTAGATCGCTTAAAAAAAAAGGGTGTGTAAAAAAAAAAATAAAGGTACTGAACTCTTACACTGGGTACCTAATTTCGCTAATAAAATATTTTTTATTCTAATGCTCTAAAATTCTACTTTTTATTTAAATCTATTCATAGATAAACATTCTTCAATTCTATTAAAGCTCATTCCGAAATTCCGTATATTTCTTGAGATATTCTGAAATCAATTTCAAAAATGACCTACTTTCTGTTACTCGACATTAGTTTGGGCCCCTGGTCAGTCACATGTAAACAGACGGTGTTTGAAGCGCGGCGAAGACTTGCATAGTATTTGCAAAATCTTTCAACAATTTAAAGTTGATTTCTTACGCCAGATTGTAAGTAAACGTTCAGTCCGTAATAACATTCCTTTCGCGAAAAATTAATTTGAAAACGTCTACATCAACAACTGCCGCCATGTTGATTATGAATGTAAATGAAGCCATGGTAGAACGAATTTTTCCCGGGATGCATTATATACCTTTCGATTTTCAAAACAATTAGACCACTAAATGTTGTTTGTGACTTAGTTACACCATATGATCAAATTAAAGAAAAACCTTGTAAAGCTAGAATGCAAATGAGCAAATATTCATTGAGTTTAGAATAAATTCCGGGGAAAATTTGTCCCGTCGTTCCCGCTTTACAATTAGTGAAGGCCCAAGCTGATGTAGAGTAAAAAAATTAAGGTCAATTTGGGAATTGATTTCAGAATATCTCGATAAGTATAAGGAATTATGGAATGAACTTTGGTAGTAATGCTACGTTTACACTATGTTCCCGGCAGCCACGGCAGCCCCGTTTGCCCGAAACGTAGTGCGCCGTGAGATTTTGGTTATTTTTCCCCTCTATATCCAAGTCTTGACAAGTTCTTTTGCGGTCTTCTACGGAATCCGTGATGGGCCGTAGGAAGAAGTTGCCGTGGAGTGCCGGAGGCTCCACGGCGCACTACGGTTCTGCCACGTATGCCAGCACGTTCCCCCCAGGCCTCTTACGTTCTGATAGGTCCCCTCTCGTTTCTCGCGTTCTTATGGAGTTCTTATACGTTTCTCACGTTCTGTTAAGTCTTTCTACGTATGAAACATGGACGCTGGGAAACTATGGATCACGTTTGTACCAGAGAAGGTCTCCTAACCAGAAACAATCATTGTATCATGACCCTTCGAAGATAAAACATCATGAATTCCCAAGACGAAGATTTTATTTTCGCGTGTTTGCTGGGTGCATACCTAAAATCACTTCGTCAAAATGAAGAGAACCAGCAGCAGTTACAGAGTGGGAAGGCAGGAGTGCAGCAACTAGGAATGAGACGAATAAGACGGATAAAACTTCTCTGCAGTGCCCGGCTTTTATATGCTTCCTCTCAGACCGCGTGCGCCGTGTCAGACCGTAGTAGAACGCAACGCACCGGGACCATAAACCGTAACATGCCGGGACGAACCGCGATTGAACGCGAGGAAACGGCTACCATACACCCTAGTTTGCCGTGAGGACCGTGATGAAACGTGGCAGAACGTGTTAAAACGGACAACAACCGTGAACTAGCCGTGACAGAACGCGGACTAAACTCAGCAAAACGTCTCAAAACGTGAATGGACCGTGAGATGAATGGAAATATACATTCTCCCGTCCCACTGCGGACTGCCTTCAAGTTCTGTTACGGTCTATAACGTGCTGTCGCGTTTTGTTGCGTTTATTTCGTTTTACTACGACCTACTAAGTTTCACATCTGCAACGTGGCCGCCGTGGCAAATTTTTTGACAGTTTAAAAATCTGGCACGGCATCCACGGCAATCGCGATGAGTTACGTTTGCCCATCCCGTTGCCCCAAGTTTTCTCACGCCCGTCCCGTTCTTTCCACGGTGGCCTGAAACGTGATTGCCGTGGCTGCCGGGAACATAGTGTAAACGTAGCATTATGAACATTGATTATATTTGAATAGATATGGATAGAAAGTAAAATTGTAAAGCATTTGATTTAAAAGAATTTTATTGGCGAAAGTAGGTACCCCATGAAAAGAGTTCCATACCTTTATTTTTTTTTAACACCTCAATTTTTTTCTAAGCGATCTAAAGGCCTGTGATTCTACCTAAAACAAAATGGAGCTCAAATAAGTAGAGTTGAGGACACAGCAACATGTTTACTTTGAATATAAAAGAAATTACGAATTCATGTATTGAATGCATGTTAAACATTTTTGATGAAATCTCTTCTACATGTGCTGTTTGAAAATGACTTCTAATTCTAGTGTCGGCCTCGGAGTGCAATAAACAGGCTTTAAGTCAGACCTTTAGTGTCGACCTTGTAGAAGCAGCCCTGGCACATGTAGAGTTTTTGTCCTCAGTAGACAAATACCAGGCACTAAAATCCGTCAAACACATTCAAAATACTAGAAGGAGATATGAACAATTGTGGCTTCCTCTAGCTGCGGAGCATGCGCAGGAGCGTTTAACACCTCCTCTGGATATTGAGTGGCTATGGCACTGCCATCTACTGTGTCCTGTTACCTATGAGAAGGATTGTAAGACGTTATTTGGAGGCATGGTCAACCACCATCTGGTCCGTCACCATGATAGGGAGTACGTACTGAAGCGTTCAAAACAGTTATGGAATGCCAAGTATAAGGACGAACCTTTTGAAGTTGAACTAGCAATGGATAAAATGCTAGAAGCTTCATCTGGCACAGAATTCAAATCTGGCATCTCTTACGATCTAGAGGCAGCTATATTGCGCCAGAGTTGTTTTTATTACAACGTGTCTCTGCCTCACTACCGCGACAGGAAATTTCTAACGCTTTCTGTTCAGAGATACCAGAAATTTCTTTTCCTTCGCAAAAATTCTTTCAAACTCTTTATAGTTCCCTGTTACGACCAGGATTTGATTTGGCACACACATCAGTTGCATCCGTTTGCCTACAAAGATGATACCATCCGCCTTTTGGGTAAAGTTCTAGTTCACGACGATACCACCGTAGATAGGTCCCCGGACTCCAAACTAACGTTATCTACCATCGACACAAGACGACTATGGCGGGAGATGTATCAAGAAGATTTTAATACACCGGGGGCGATGTATCGTGGTCCGTCTCCAGTTGAACTCTACTCTCCTATATGTTACCGTGAAGATCAAACGCATTCCAGACTCGGACTACAATTAAAATTAGAGTCTCTCTCCATTGATAGAATTCCAGAGGGAGAATATGGACTCGATTTCAGTTTACAAATATTTCTAACAGAAGATCAAATTAAAACCAAAAAACCTACAATTGAACTTTTTGGACCAACTATGGTATGGACTGCGAATGAACTATTTTCGTGTATCCTACATTCCCAGCGATGGTTGATCTTCCATCTCAAAGTACGGAAAGGAACTATTTTTTCTCGTGAGGTAATAGTAGGCAGAGGTAAAATTGATCTGCATCAGTTGTTAGATCGCTCAAGTGTTTATTGCTTCCAAGAATCAGTGTCTTTAGAGGGAGAGGATAAGAACTTGGCTTACGTCTCAGGATGCATCACAGAACTTTATCCAGATACGTTTTACTCCTTCAACACCGGAGAGTTCTCCGTATGTGCAGTTCCTCACGATATAGACAAAGTGTTTCCCATAGAACCAACAAAACTAGAACCTAACGAGTGTGGGGCTGGTTATGTCGCCCAGCACAGGTAAGACACGGGGGTTTACTAAAGGAAGCTCTGTGCAATGAAAAGTTTAAATCCATTGTAGTGTTTTTTACTGTTTTTGAAAATACATCTATGTATATGATTAAAAACTGTTTTCCCTTAATGAAACGATGTTACATCTATTTTGTTATTTACTAGATTTATAAGTGAGAGCAATGTTGGCGATGTTGAATGTAGATTCGTGTACAGCCCTCATCGATCTGAAGCTGATATACAATTCATACAAAACGCAAAAATTGTATGCTCTGCCAAGACAGTGGACTCGAGTCATCTACCACTTTCATTTCAGGTACATGTTAAATTTTTTGACTAGATATACAAAGCTGTTAAAATTAAACGAATAGAATAGCTGATTTTATCCTTTGATACACAGGTCTCCAATCCGAACTGGTACGCCACGTTAGATCCGCGCCTCGGTGAGCGGGCTGTGTTGATCAGACAGACTTCCGGAGACTGGGCCGTGTTGACAGGACGATGGATCAGTTCACAGGACAAGAAAGAAGGTGGTTCATGTTTTATTGAAGTAATGAATTTCCAAATTTGCCCATTTTATAAAATGTACATGTATGCCGCTGCTGCAACCAACGATAGATATTCCTGTCTAAATAAAGTATTTTTTTTAAATAAGGAAGAAGGAAATGTTAAATATTTTTTTATGATCACGGAACGGTACATTTGAAATATACTGTATTTCATGCAAAAATAAAGTCAGAAAAATAAAACTCAAATACCGGTAACCAAAATTTACAATTTGATTGACAAATAAGGTTTTTGTTAACTTTCAGGCTATCTTTCTGTGAAATTCCACAAGTTGGAGGACAAATCCACTCAGTATATTGATGTTCGAATGCCTCTGTCAGAGGAGGGACATTTTTGTATCCGTGTGGATAACAACGTGTTTGACCTGGAAAGTTCCGACTTCTGTCTGCGCTGTAGATCTGACGAATCCTTACATTACTTTGCCACCGGCTTGTCAATATTTCTACTCCTCGTGCTTTGCATGCCTAGACCAACAGACAAATCCAAGACGGAAGAGGAAGTAAATGAGTTGAGTCACGTGATTGATTCGAAATTCCTCGTCGGATGCGGATTCCACGTGATCACATCAAATAGTTCCAAGAAAATGAAGGAGTAGATATAAATAGATCTAAAGTCAGCAGTTACTATCATTCTGTCTTTTTATTATGAACCTCTTTACACATACATAATTATGCACGTATTTCCAGGACCATTTGTTTCAAGTTGTTAAATGATTCGTAACCAGAAAATACCGAAATCCTTATATTGAATAAATACTAACACGTTTGATTTTGTTTCGCATATTTTTTCTTTGTTTAGTCATGCTATAATTGTTTGAAGTTTTATAATGCAGAAAAAAACAACCAACACATCACATTATAATCAAGATATCTTTATCAAGAACTGCTAATTTACAAATAAACAGCAATGACCATTAATGACACATATTCATTTATTGCTAAATATAAAATGGATCGACATGGACGGTTCTGTTCTATGTATGTTGTAGCTGCAGAACTGTAGCTCCCTGCTTGAGAAAATTCGGACAGATAAAGGTTTAAAGACTGAAAATAAAAACCTAAAATTTGCACTTTCTTTGTGTTGAAGTGGGTCATATTATACTTTGGAGCTCGAGGGGAATCAATTTAACAGAGAGACGTAACGTATGTAACATTTCGGGTCATGATTGAGTGCTTTTTATCCCATTACTAATGAAATACAGCCCCCGTTTCCAATTAGCTACTTTCATTCACTGCAACACGGGATCCTGGTTTAAGGCAGGTCCACACTTTTACGGATCCGGTTTTAATTTTACACACCAATATAAAAATTTGATTATCCTTATCTATTGAAAAAAATCTTTTTGGATGATTGAAAATAATTTAGCAAGTATATATTTGTTTATTATAGTGTCATTGTGCACACAAAGCATTTCATGTACGTTATTTATAGGAATAACCACTTTGCACTCTGTCCATAGGATCTACATGTAATTTAGTACATACACAGACAGAGAATTCTTAATTGCCTTAATTGGACCTAAAGCTTTTTAATTTTTTTTAAACAAACTAACTTAAGATCTAGTTATCTTTAATTTTTAGCCTATATCATCTTATTAAATTTACTTTTTAATAAGTTTTGCAAAGAACGATTGAAAAAATAGATATTCCAAAAATGGGGGTATAGGTGTTCAAAAGGCTGTTTTGTAAAAATTTTCTGGTCAACCATAATAAAGTATGTTTTTTTGCTAACCTAAGATATAATTCTAAATAATTGTGAAGAAAAAATAGCATATAAACATATAAGATTTTGAGAAATATTTAAAATAAAGATATTTTGAGCTTTTTCTCTGAAAGATTTTGACAGAATCATCATCAATATTTTAGTGTTTTCAAATAGAAATTTCAAGTATTTTCTTGACAAATGAATATTTATGATTTTCCTAAGTTTTAACAATAATTGGATGTGATTTGGTACATAGCTAAATAAAATATGATGTTACACTTCTATATGTTGAATTTTTGCTGTTGCATTTTTAGAGGTATATACTCCGAGACATGTTGCATGAAAATTAACCTGCAAAGATATGTATTTTATGGGTGTTTTAGTTAGATCATGACTTATTCAAGATTTTCAAATCAAAAAATAAAGAGTTTGACAGAAAATTCTGAAAGTACGGGCCTACCTTAAACTACACAAAATAAATACCTAAAGTAGCGACAAAAAATCGTCGGCGTAAATCGAAGGTTTTTACAACGCTTGGATCTGTAGCTCTCTGCTTTATCTGTCCGAATTTTCTCAAGCAGAGAGCTACAGATCTGCAGCTATGTATGTTGTTGCTTGAGAATGAACAGAGCCAGTTTTATTTAACCAAGCCAATTTATTTATTTTTTGCTAATCTGACCTACACGCTTGTATTTTAACAAAACTATACAAATAATAATTTAAATTCCCCGCACCCAGAATATTCGTTTGCGAATTTCTGTTTTGTTTAAATTGAAAAGCAAGTGTACTATGTATGTAAAAAAAAAAAATACAAAAATTTAATTGTCCGCTCAACCGCTCAATTTTTTTCATGTTCTGCCAAAAAAAAATTGTCTACAAAAAATAGATCGATCGTCCGCCCCCATTTTTTTCATCAGATGTCCGACGAACTAGAAATTAAATTAGTGTGGCCTTAGGTGCATTTTCATTGTGGTAATTTTTCAGCCTTTCAGTTCTTGTAGTGATCTGCGGCATCACATACGTAGATAAAGAATGTGTAGGGATGGAGCAAGAGAGCAAGAGTTCCCTTACTTCACATATCAGGTAATCGTAGGTGTCCAATAAACAGGGGTTCAAATTCTGAAGTCCACATTGGACAAGTAATTCAGTCAACTGTAAGATTTCCCTTTCTTTGGAATGTGGCTCGAACACTAGTAGAAGAGATTTTATTGCGACATAAAGGATGAGTGAAATCACATTAATGTACAACGGATAATAGAATGAATGCGACTGCAGGATGTCATATAAAATTTTATCACTCCACACTCGATCTGTACAGTAAGGTATGGCTATATGAAGGAAACCACACGTCGTGTCCGATCTAAGGCTTTGCTTGATGGTTTCTAAAGTTGGTTCTATTGAGTCCAGCGCAGCAGTAAAGTGGCCATTTAGATAATAGAATAATGCGAGATGAGCTACCCCAGAAATTAATTTGTCATCAAATCCACTGGGATATCTGAGTGAGAGACTTTCTTTGTACAGTTTCTCTGCCTTTTCATGTGACTGCCTCGTTTTCTGAGAGTGATAAAAATCTGCCACAAGTCGACGTAGAATTACTGCAAATGACCCTGAAACGTCATTTGTTAACGAATGTGGCAAGTCTTCTATGATTTCCTCCATTGCTCTACATTGACTCAAATTCTGTATTGTACATGTAGTCAAAGAACTTAATATGTCTGCCTCATCTAACAAATTTCCCGAGATTTCAGCATTTAAAGTCTGCAAATATTTCTCAGTAAGTAGACAAATTTTAGTGGTACGAGGTGGTAGAATACTTCTTTTAAAGCCTACAAAATCGTAAATATCCTCTATCTGATCCTCGCATATAAGTTCTGCAATGATGACATCAATTCTGCCTGTAAACAGTGAGGATATCTTATCAGACACGACCAGGCATTCCTCTGTTGATTTGTGATCAATCATGTTGTTCTCTGGAATAAAATAATTTGGTAACCAATGTTGAGAAAGTAACAATTGAAGGATACGCAGCGATTTGACAAATACCTTTAGGAGGTTTTCTGGGCACCAGTATGTTTCGGGTAGAGTCTCTGTCATCCAGAACAATACAGTCTTAATATAATAGGACTTGAGGCAATCAGGATTAGCAAGATGTATCATTTTCAGTTGTTTCAATAAATAATAGCAATTAAAATGAGTGTTAGACCATGTTTTCATTAAGGCTTTTTCTGCCATTGTAAACGATAACCTCCATTCAATATCATTTGTTATACTGAGGGCATATCCAACTGGAACGGCGTATACATCAGAGTTCTTTAAATCAATTTGAGTTTTATGTTTGCACCTGTCCAGCGTGTCTTTTGCCAGAGATGGCCACTCTGATAATCTTATACCGTATACTTCATCGTAGGAGAAACCCTCATACCCGCTGTACGTAAGCGAAGGTCCGTGGAGCTCCGAAAGTGGTGCGGCACCGATCCATGTTTTCATGTCGTGGACAAAGCAATTGCTACGTAAATAGGACACTCTTTTGTACCTTCTTATTTGAGCGTCATTAAAAATATGACAGATATTTTTAGGAACGATGATTCTAATATATCCCAAGTGACAGTCCTCTGTTGTGTAAAAGAAATTCATGACATCACTCCCTCGGTTATCGTGTGCTATAGGACTATTCGTTCCCTCTTCCTGAATGTTTATCCATTTTGCTATTAACAGTCTGTCCATATCGCTCGAGTTCGGCATTCCCTCGGAATAACTTCCAGTGTAGACAGGCAAGAAATAACTTATCTTCCATGCAGGGTTTTTCTCTCGTCCTAATCGGTCAAATTTCTCCCAGACTTGAACACAATTCACATTAATTTTCAATAAACGCATTTCTGTTTTGACCTTCTGGACAACGAAATTGTTGAATGTTTTCGATCGTAGTTCACTGGGTATTATATTATGATCAATAACATTTTGAATTGCAGCGAAAACTTCGTTAACGATATCGTTAAACATCATATATAAAATGAATTCCTATACTCTATGTTGACCTGAATTTCCTACTTTCGGTTTATACAAGCTGGGGAAGCACTAATATCAGTAAATATGCCGCTGGTGCGTGCGTTATTGTTGAGTTCTGGTTTATTTGAAATAATTTAAACAAGAAACCTATAAGATTATGATAAAACTATTTATGTAGCTTTATCTACATGTATATGTACTAAATAGTAAAGTGAAATTTATCAATCAATTATAGCTGCAGAACTGTAGCATGGACACAGTTTCAACTGATTTTTTTAAACCAATTTTAATGTTTACATTTCCTACCTAAGGCATCATCCATTGATAAGCAAAAATTGTATACATCATTTGTTGATTAACAAAAAAGATACAGAACTTAAAGTTCTTCATAATGTAAACAAGGCTCGTGCCTTGATTTTGTTTACATATAGAAAATATCATGTTTATAACAAAAAGAAATTAAGAAAATCAATAGTAACTGTCGAATCGTATTTAAAATTACCTTTTATTTGAAATTATGTACTTTGAACGAACATATATTAGCATAATAACCTGTGTAAACAAAAACATGACACATACCATGTTTACATAACAAAGGTTTGGAGCTCTAAATCTGTCTTTTTTTCTGGACATCTGATGTTCAAATTTTTGATGATCATTAGAAAGACCCTTCGTTGTATATATATATTCTGAAAGCAGGTATTGTGTAGTTTCTGAAAATGATTATAAAAATATAATTTCAGTTGCCATGGCAACGAAAGACACCATAATCATGCTGGAATTTCCATTTATTCGAGAATGAGTTTCATTTTTTTTTTTGCCTAGTTAAATATATTTAAAAAATGTTTTATTGTTGTGTTGAAAATTATGAGCATGTTGTACATTTTTTTTTCAATTTTTCTCTAAAATACTTTAAACTAGATGCTGTCATGAGACAGTAATATCCGCACTAAGGTGTTTGTCTCTAAATCCACACTCCTTCAATTTGGGCTTTACCAAGGAAAAAGTCAATATAATTCAATAATTTACATAATACATGTATTCATCAAATTGAGCACATTGGCGGATCCAGATGGGGGTTCCGGGGGTTGGAACCCCCCCCCCCCCTTTTTATTTTTTGCCAAGTGGAGAAAGAGATAGAAAGAAGGGGGATAAAACGTTTCCGGAGAATAAGTATTTGTACGTCTTACTGAAATATATAGATTCTCACACATTTATTTTTTTCCATTCACCTTCACTATTACTTTTTATGAGTGAATGGTAGAAAATATTCTACTTATTTTTATATATCTTATATATGATATGTAACATGCGATATTAGATCTTAATTTGGCTGTGTTGGCTATATACAAGAAGGTGCCATTTTTTAAAACTAAATCTTACGAAGGAACTAAAATTTAATTCATTGTTTTATACCCAGCCCAAAAAAGATTTTCAAATTCTTGAAGAAAATTCATTCTACTCTTCGGAAATGCTGCAAATCCATTCAATTATAAGGCTTAATACAGACAGGGGGTACCTTTTCAAAGAAAAAAGGACGTAGAATAAAGATATTATTTTCCACAATCTTATATTTTTCCATTCATGTGTGTGTGAATCTTTGCCTGAGAGTGTGTAAAAGGGGAGTGGGGGGTTAGAGGGACACAACCCTGGACCCCCCCCCTTTCAAAATCCGCTCCTGGAGCATAATATGCTTAGGTGACCATGTGACCCATGGGCCTCGATCTTAAAGGTATTTCATTTTCTTAATTCGTTACCAGTCTGAAATTTAACAACAGAATTTAATTAATGATGTAAATTAGGTTTGATAAAGGGGGGATATTAATTTTTGGCCCATAATTAATAGTGTTTAAATCAACTTAAGTACTAGTTTTACCATTATCATTTTTAGATTGGACTGCACATGCAGTACTAGTGTGGTGTAAACATCATTGCATATATGTCAGTAGGAATTATTTTGTGTTTTACTTGGATTATGATTCATGAAGTTTAAGGGACCTATGGCAGTCGGTAAGTACAAGAGTTGGTATAGATTTGGGTAAAATAGTCTGAAATGCAACTGGTTAGGTTAAAGTTTAACGAATCAAAGGTCATCCGATGCTGCAATTAAGACGAATTTCACATTCTGAAGAGTTATCGCCCGTTTTGGACGTTACATTCAGTTACAAGATACAGAATTTTTTTTCTGGGAGGGAGGGGGATTTCCAGACCAGAATTTCCTGAGAAGCAAAAAAAAAAAGGGAAGTTATGGTGGTCTCTGTTTTCTAGGGTGGAGGGCATCCAAAGTCATTTTTATTTGCTTCAGTATATATTATAATTTTTTTTGTGTTATGTTATGTAAATTTAATGGTATAAAGGTTGGGAACCCCTGGAGGTCATCCCCACTCTCCTAATGAACTAGAAATGTTCACAATATGACTGCATTAAATTAAATAAAAGTGCATCAATGATAAGATCGCTTGACATTTTATTCATCAACCTATCCTCCTAGAATTACATGATTAGAAATGAAAATCATTCAAAGAGATGGACCACATTAAACTATTTGTATAGATAAACTTGTAAAAATGTAAAAACAAGTAGAAGTTTGCATACATGAATACCTACATGTAAGGGGGCGCTTATAGGGGCAGGGGCGGTAAATAGGGATTATACGGAGGGATGTTTAACAACAAACAAATGACATAAAACACAATATTGATTTGCGTTAAGAAATATGAAGGGGATCAATTTTTCCATCGTATATCTTCCTCTCAAGAACAGCAAGGACATTATTGTCCCCCGTTTTTGGAAAAGGGAGGGAACATTAAATCTCATTTGTCTGTCTGAGTCTGTCCATCTTTGACAGCATGTGCATCTTTAATAAATTTAACCTTGGTCATAACTTTTGAATAATAGGAGATAGGGCTTTCATGTTTCACATGTTACGATGTATATTACCACAAAACTTTGTAAATGTTACACTATGATTTTTTAACTCAAGTGAGACTTTGACCTTAAAGTTTTACCTACTTTCAAAAAAATAACATTTTAAATTGATCATATAAAAAGAGAAAAGATAGGGCTTTCAAATTATACATGTATATAATATTACATGTGAAAAGACTTTTCTAAATATATCATGACGTTTGACTCTGTGACCTTGACCTAGAAGTTTAACCTACTTTTCAAAAATATTATATTATATAATATATATAACTTTTGATTGAAAAGAGATGGGACTTTCATATTTAACATGTACATTACCTGCAACAAAATATTTCCGAGCATGCTATGATTTTCCCCCTTTGACATCATTTTCATAAATTGACATATGATAGGGGTGCATATATATTTGACACACAATCTGCCATAAATTATGGCATCCCATTCACTAAAATACAGAAAGCAGAGGACCACAATTATTTGAATTTGCTTGTATAATCTTGATATGGAAACATCCTCATTTAATGTAGATTCAAGTTTTTTATGCCATGCCATGATTAGGAATACATGTATAGTGTTTGTCATGTCCATCCTCCACCCTTCCATCTGTCTTTCCATTGAGCTCAAAGAAACTTTCTAGATATTCTTATCAAAGTTCATATGTTGATGCATATACTGATGTAAACTATCCAACTGCAGCAATATTTTTTGACCTTGACTTTTCCTTTGACCTTCACTTAAACTTTTCTTTAAATTAGTGTTTATAGCTTTATTTTAAAGAAACCATTCAAGTTGTGTAATGAAACTTCACATGATGATACATAGATTACTAATGTAAGCTTTACAATGCTTCACTCTTTTTGACGTTGATATTTCCTGTGACCTTGACCTCACTTTTCTAGAATTAATGTTTAGATCAGTTTTGAATAAACAATTCAAGATACTTTATTTATCAAACTTCATATGCTAATACATACTGCTGAGAGCTGTTAATGCATCAACTTATTTTGACCTTGAATTTTCTTTTGAACTTGACCTCACTTTTAAAATATGTATTTATCTAAGTTTTAAATAAACCATTAATTATATTTTTATCAAACTTCATATGCTAATAGTAAATTCATACTGATGTGAGCTTTTAAACTGCAAC
>PRKT01000003.1:1303181-1325182 GCA_003671525.1 Saccostrea glomerata | reverse complement strand
TTTGAATTTGCTTGTATAATCTTGATATGGAAACATCCTCATTTAATGTAGATTCAAGTTTTTTATGCCATGCCATGATTAGGAATACATGTATAGTGTTTGTCATGTCCATCCTCCACCCTTCCATCTGTCTTTCCATTGAGCTCAAAGAAACTTTCTAGATATTCTTATCAAAGTTCATATGTTGATGCATATACTGATGTAAACTATCCAACTGCAGCAATATTTTTTGACCTTGACTTTTCCTTTGACCTTCACTTAAACTTTTCTTTAAATTAGTGTTTATAGCTTTATTTTAAAGAAACCATTCAAGTTGTGTAATGAAACTTCACATGATGATACATAGATTACTAATGTAAGCTTTACAATGCTTCACTCTTTTTGACGTTGATATTTCCTGTGACCTTGACCTCACTTTTCTAGAATTAATGTTTAGATCAGTTTTGAATAAACAATTCAAGATACTTTATTTATCAAACTTCATATGCTAATACATACTGCTGAGAGCTGTTAATGCATCAACTTATTTTGACCTTGAATTTTCTTTTGAACTTGACCTCACTTTTAAAATATGTATTTATCTAAGTTTTAAATAAACCATTAATTATATTTTTATCAAACTTCATATGCTAATAGTAAATTCATACTGATGTGAGCTTTTAAAATGCAACAACGTATTGACCCCAACCTTTCCTTTGACCTCTCTTTTCTTAAAAAAAGTGTTAAGCTCAGTTTTATAAAAACATTCAAGATATTTTTATCAAACATAATATGCTGATATGTATTAGTGAGAGCTATTCAACTGCATCAAAAACTTCACCTTGCACATTCCTGTGACCTTGACCTCCCTCCTCTTTAATTTGTATTTTGCATATGTTAAAGAAATAATTTAAGACATTTTTATGTTAAGCATGCACTTATACATAATTTGGTGAGAATTTATTGTCTATATCCAATTTATTTAGATTTTAGTTTCAATTCTAATGAAACTGTTCAAGATATTTTCATCAAACTTTATACTCTAATACAAACTTTCATGTACAGTAGTATTAATTAGTAATATACATCTGGCGGGACATTCATGTCCTATAAACATATTTCTAGTTTTTCAAATCATCACCTCACAGGCTAGGGTCAGGCCACAATTAGGGATCAAAGTTTTTTTTTTTACACATACACAAAACAAACCAATAATTTTCAAAATGATCATGGTTTAAAGCTAATGCATAAAATATTAGGGAAATTCTTGAAAGCAGGGTGATTAAAGATATCAAATATATATAAAAAAAAAAAAAAAAGAAGAAATTTCTACCCCCATTTGACTCCCCTTTTTGCATAAAAAACATCATTTTTCGACCCCCATTTGACCCCTCCGGGGCAAAATCAAAATTCCAAAACCTTACTGCACATCTACATGACACCACCAACCATCTCTTAAAAGATGATTAGGCTACTGAGTCAAATGTAAAGGGAGTTCAGGGAAGAAGGGGCTTTTAGCATAAAAAACGTCATTTTCGACCCCCATTTGACCCCCCGGGGCAAAATCAGAATTCCGAAACCTTACTGCACATCTACATGACACCACCAACCATTTCTCAAAAGATGATTAGGCTGCTGAGTAAAATGTAAAGGGAGTTCAGGGAAGAAGGGGCTTTTTGCATAAAAAACGTCATTTTTCGACCCCCGTTCGATTTTTTGATATTTTCCTGTTTCTAAACTTAAGTTATTGGAAGAAAGTCTTATTCTTGTAATAAACTTCTATAACTATTAGAATAACTAGGCTTTGTCAAGTATGCATGTATTTGGGAAATATTGTCGCACGCAGTGCTTATACAAAACAATCTTGAAAGTCGCATACAGTTTCAAGATTGTTCACGCAGTTTTAATATTCCACTGTTTGAAAGATATGGACCGGGCACGTTTTCACATGTTCTTGTTTGTCCACGGTTTATGCCTATTAATTTTATTTGTTCTCATTTTTTATTAACGCTATACATGTACATGCAAATACTTGTATGTCCGGTAATCCCATCTTCGCTAGCCAAGGGTATCTGATACGCTACTGTCCTCATAAGTTCATGAGAAGCGTATCAGAAACCCTTCATGGCTTGCGAAGATGGGTAATCCCTGTGAATCAGAGACCGAACGAGAGAGAAATTAACCATGGCTTTTTCTACAATATTTGTCAAAATGTCAGTATATCGAGTAACCTATTTTACCGGCTTTATTTCGTTAAGCACAAATGTATCGGTGTATACAGTTGCATTATTTCATATACATATATCGTGATTTTCAAGATAAATGGTTTTCCAAGGAGAAATAATGGTCAGTGTTTTCTAAAGATCCATTTTCATGTGCAAGGTGACTGTAATTTTCATCCGGTTCCATTTCTTCCATAACTCGACTGGCATGGTCATAATCATCTAGATCAACTGTAGCCTTTCCTTTTTCGTTCAGATGATTATAGATGTCGTCTTTTGCCTCCAAGGAATCACTTTTCATGTTGGAATAGGTAGTATCTTTGATGGTTGATGGCAGGTGAGATGCCTTTTTCTTTAGAGAACAAAAGTGAATTTTGTCATAAATTGCAAAGGCATTAATTCAATATCACTGTGTTATGAAATATGAAGATAGAGGGCAATAGAAAAACTCAAATGTTCATTAGAATAATACATGATACATGATTGAGAGCAGGGCAAACACGGACCCCTACAAATATCATCGGTAGGATCGGTTCCAAAGAGGATTAAAGCATCCCCTGTCGACCAGCCTCATCCTCTATATGTGTCTCTTGTATTATCTTATGCAAATATATAAAATTTTATTTATTTCTAAAATAAACTCGAAAGAAAAATCATTATACATGAGTAATCTGTAATTCGGTGTCTGTGATAAATACATGTGTGTCTTTAAAGAAAGAAAATACTAGTATTTAATATTATTACGTACATGTATAAAGCCAATAAATTATCTATAATGCAGAGCTATTTGTTGTTAATAGAGTATTAAAGTTCAATATTTGAAGGTGTGAGGTTATGTGGTCAGCTCAGCGAGTCGTTCAGTTGTATTTTGATACCCGCACGCTAACCACTTAACATGAATCACGTCTATTTTGAATACCCAGCTTCATGTCATGTAAAATTATATATATTATTAGTTCTGCCTCAATTTGTTTTACTGTTTTAACCAGTTTGTTTTGATTACTATCTTTTTTGCTAAGTTAACCTTTTTTCTGAGGTTTTGATTGTCTTTTTGATGTACTATCTTTTTGCAAACCCTTCATATGATGTTTGCATATTTTGTTTTGATGTGCCATCTTTTTGCTAACTTTTTTCGTATGATGTTTTGATTGTCTTGTTTTACAGTCAGAAACTTTTTTCTGGTAATTTTTGGGGGATCTGATATTATCATATTTTACGTAACTGATTAGCAAAGATTGTGAATCTGATCGCCTTCTTGTTTGTTAAATTGTTCACATTTATCATGTTTATACCGTAATTTTAATGAAAGGACTTGATTCATCTCTAAAAAAAAATTTTATTTGATTTGTACAAAATTAGCAAAAACAAACTGCGATGATCTTACCTACATGTAAAAGCATTTAGAAGACGTACATTGTTAATAAGTATACGAGAATGCAAAAATATTCCAATTGCGAGCCTTCAACGTCAAACGTTCCGTTGTAAAGAAAACAATTCTTTGAAGGACTCAAAGTTATATTTATTGTGTGTAGGGTCAGCCAGGTAAGTTGTATCTTTTTTTCAATAAATAACTTTATTGCTAAATAATTGAGTTCTAAAAATCCGAACAGAAAACACAGTAAGCAAATCATGAGTAAACGCTTTCGATATCAATTACTGTATACAGGGTTATTTTCGCCCTTGTACACTTGCAAACAATTTTGCCCCGTCTTAATTATAAATCATAAGAGTTCTGTTCAAGAAATTATTACGTCTAATATGAATTTGCACTGTTTTAAATTCACCAACCTTTGAGTCGGGTGAAAGGAGCGAAAATAAAACGGGGGCGAAAATTTACCCGTATATAGTATAAAGATTTAATACTAAATTACATGTACAAGTATACATGTAAATGCTCTGTTTTCAATTGCATGTCTGATTTTGTTAGATAAGGTTAGTTTTTTTTATTCTAGCAAACCTTAATTATATTATTCACTTTTCTTATATCGTCAAGAACAGTATATTACTAAAATGATAAATACCGTATAGGGGGTCTGTCTTGATGATGTGATTTCAAGATGTTTCTCGTATGAGCGATTATCAACAGCATTTTTGAAATCTCTGAAAGACATCAAATGGCATATAAGTGCACATGTACCTTCCTTCTAAACACCTAATTTTATGTTAACGCCTCCAAAATCTACCTGATTCAAGATCAAAAATTGAACGTGATCGATTCTGAAAAGACATATAGATTTAGATAGTAAAGTTACTGCCACTTAATGCCGTACCTAGCAATGCATTCATCGTTAGATTGAATAACTATGTATTTATAAAATTCAAGTCTTACTTGTGTACTGGTGAGTTTTTTCTCTGTTGACAGATAACAATAATACCAAGACTGACTACTAAACCAAAGACAAAACATCCAATTCCCACTCCGACTATCATTCCAGTGTTTGTTTCTTTCACCAATTTGATTTTTTCTGCAGCTATTAAATAAAAAAAATGGGATACGCAACGAGAAAGATGATAAATATTAAAAGTTTAAATTAAACAAATTAAAAAATTTAAATATATCTACCTGCCATACATTCTCCATGCAACCGAACAAATCCATCCCTACATTCGCACGATCCAACTTTCCCATACTTAATGCATAATGTATTGGCTCTCCCGCAATCTGTGTCTTCCGTACACAAAAGTCCAAAGTAGTCTGCATGGAAATTATTTTTCGTAAGATATAAATGTATTTCTGTTTGTGTTCTATAAAATGAAAGTGAATAAAACGTTTAAAGTCTTTGAAATCAACTAAATGGGAAACTTATAATTCATTAAAACATCATGTTCCGAACAAAAAAAAACATTCCCACTCAATATCCAAAAGGGGAGAGGCACGATTTCATTATCTGTTCATATTGCACATTTCATAAATACAGCCAACCAGCACGTAAAGTCCTGAAATAAATATACAAATGGAAGAAACGTTTGTGTTCTACCTCCAAACTTATTCGTACTGCAGCTCACGTTTATATCAATCGCTGTGTATTCATTTTGACATCTGTTGTTGATATTTAGTACTCTCCTTACGGTATTGTTAACAAGGAATCTTCCCCTTTTCAGTTTATATATGGTATTTGGAACTGTATTAACCGACCATAAACACTGCTCCTCACAAGGAAACCCATTTGGCGGTTCTAAAATTAACAGGACTCAGAACATAAGTACTTTTTAAAGATATTTCTTGTAGTACTACACCAATAACTTACCTCTTAATATACAAGTAATTCCTATGGATTGAATTGCTGAATTATCAACATGACAAATTTATTCTTGGAAATAAAAATTGTATTTTAAGTGTGCAAAAGAAATATGATTAATAAATAATTGGCAATTAATGAAAGCTATTTATAGTTTCAAATCTTGACTAGTGCTTCAAATTAATAGTTTTATATTTAATTTCGTGTGGTTTTTTATTATGAAAATAAATTCATATAAGGCCTCATTGGAAGGATTCTTTGTTTTCGATCAATAAAGAATATAAATCTACATCAGAGTTTACATAATTCAGATATACTTTTTTAACATTGAAACCAAGTTCTTCGCATCAAAACAATTGTTCCTGTTTGAAGAGCATTCTTGAGTAGTTAATACTGCTACATTTATTTACCTGCAAACCAAGACTTCACATCATCCTCTGTAAAATTACAAGCAAGACTGCTGAACCCAAATTTCAAAGCTGTATCAATACAAACACTTCTGTAAACAGAAAATACTAAATATAAACAGGAATTAACATATTGTAAACCATTAATTTTCATATAATGAAGAGGAGAATTAGTTTGTATTGTGAAAGTTAAACACAGACACTAAGCTTAAAACTGCTTAAAGGATAAATAAAAACAACTTCCTTTGTTAATATTGATTGTTAGAACAATAAATTGTATTCTATCATTCTTTTTAAAGTATTGAAAATCATCTCTCACCCATTAAGGCAGTAGATATTTAACACCTTCGTCCAAAAGATACTCAATAATGCTAAAATAAAATAAATATTTTATAAAAGTCGATATATTGATCACTGGGATGCAAATAAAATTTTTAAAATGTATGGAAAAAAAACAATTTCGACAGATACAAAATAAGAAAAAAATGTTTACATGATCAGTAGCTAAGTAATTAACATTTCTGGATATCAAGGTTTAAATTTCATTGCACATCATCTGGGATTTCTTTTCTTTAATAGACTGCAATTTCCCCGAATGAAATGAAGCATAATTGAAGCTTTAAGATATGTACAGCTGTACTTCCCTTAATATGATATACCAGAGTTATGCAATAAGGGTATAACATGAAGGAAATTGTTTGACAACCTCTCTTGAATGGAGAGCTCTATGACTCGAGATAAAGGAAATTATTAAAAATTGTAAATTAAATTAAAAACCCCATGGATGATAAATAGAAGTTAAGGAATAAAATATTAAGAAAATCAAAATAAAACTTATTTAAAGTTTCAATGCAATTTGGGACAAAAACATACACCTAACCTCCAAAACATTTTAGGTGGGATCTGGAACGACGGAGTTAAAAGCAGAATCCTGATATTGAACATCTTTTAAATTGATAAGGGGATCGAAAATCATGACATTTGAATGTATTTATTAATATGAAATCTCATATTTTTATTCGATATTTCATGCCAACTTTAATTGAACTTTCAAAGAGTTGATTTTAATTCGAGATATCAAGAAGTGGTCAGTTTGTTTGAGTGGTGAGAGGTGAAAGGAAGTTAAAACCGGAAGACCTCTCCTAACAATAAACGAATCAGTGAACTGTAGATTTAAATTAAACACTTAGTAAACAATAAGCAGACTATCCTTACTTTAGGATTTCCATATATACTATATGCAAGAATGAAGTACTGCTGTCAACTTTTACATTTTCCTTTAGCTGAACTCGTGTTCACTTAAAAATCCAAGATTATGTAATGCTCTACAACTATTCTTAACAATTCTTTTTTAGAGGGATTTTATGACATCCTCAATTTTGAAGAAAAGAAGTAAATTTAAATTTAAATATTTACACGTTTATATTTATATAGCAGTTTTATTCCTCCACTTAATAGCACTTTTAAATAGCCTTGAATATTAAAATCATATTAATAACATTGAATAACACTGAACATGAAATGTGTGGAGATAACGAATTTAATTAATTCTGAATAAATTTGACATACCTAGGAATCGTCTGAGCTCCATGAATGCTGATGTACAGGTAGAAGTTCATTGTGATATTACTTCCTCCTTTACAGCTTTACACAAACACAACTAGCCTCACATCTTTTATAAACACAGGCATGACAGGAAAAGGGGGCATTTAAACTGACAATATTTATTAAGTACTATACTGGTCACTATAGTTGATTTTGACCTATATTCATGATGTGAATGAAAGGGATAAGTGTGAACTTGTCTGGTCAAAGGATTGATCAAAACCAGACATCAATAAAATTTATTCATATATATATATATTTATGTATTAATTTATTCAATATCTGGCTTTGATCAAATAATTAAAACATGTTTACACTTACCCGTACCACTTTCATCAACATCATATTTTTGGTTTGATATTGAAAAAAAAAATAGACTTTGTAATCTGTGTAATAATGGGCTATTAGCTGATGAGTATTGCTTAATTTTAGAAAGTCATTTTTTTTTTACACCCGTAATTGAAGATTCGGGAGTATTTAGTGATTGTCATCTCTGACCTTTGTCTGCGATAACTTCTACTTTGTCATTAACTTTTGAGTGGTTACGGCTATAGCTGTCAAATTCCACAGGTGTATTCCTTGTGACAGGACCCTTCTTTTTTGTTACCACCAAATTTGACATCGCGACCTTGGAGTTTGGCCCACTTTGATAAAAAAAAATTCCGAACTAATACCATAAATTTTGAACAGTTGGTGCTATGGTAATAATCAAATTTATCTGATAATTTCTATCACCATGAAATGTTTATATTTTTGAGTATTTTGACAAATGTAACATATATTGTTTGATATTATAGTATTTGAGGTTAGATGGTTACTACAAAACGTAACAGACGAACGCACAGAAAGACGGGCTAACACCCCAATCACCTTTTACGTACCCTTATACATTTCAATAGGGGTATGATAAGAGGTCATAACAGCATATATGATGACAACACTGCAGTAACTGTTTTTGCCGTGATTTAAGATATGGTGCGGACATTATTCTCCAATAAATCGCGACGTCATAAAAAAATATCAGTTCGTAAGCCCAAATCAGACCTGTACTGTTCAAAAGAAATATTCTTTTACACAACAATCTAATACTTATATGTAGAAAATACCGATATATCGTCTTTGTTGACTAGAACAACTTTCAAATGTCGGTTTTACAGATAAGTTAAATTGGCCTATTGCACTGACTCCCTACAACATTTACACTCCTTGTTTCACCAAAATAAACAGCTTAAAAACTTAAAAAGGATTTTTTAACTTTATGCACAACTTTTCCCCACGATAAATAAAAGTCCAGGTTTTTTGATACCATTGACAGCTGCTTTTTCAATAAAAATGGAACTCGTTTATTCACTTTCCTGGTCATTGGTCATTTGCAAAATAATTTTGTTAAATCCCATTCTGATTGCACACACAGATACTCTGAGGTTGACATCAAAGAGATGCTTGAGTTTTTGATTGACAATTTCTTTGTGGTTCTTGGAGACCAGGTATTCCAACAATCTATTGGAATTCCCATGGGTACCAATTGCGCTCCGTTATTAGCAGACCTTTTCTATATTCATATGAAGCAGAATTTGTGCAAATCTAATGCGTGAAAAGAAGAAAAACACTTGCTGTGGTCTTCAACTCGACATTTAGATATATCGACGACGTATTGTCAATTAACAATTATGATGATTTCCATTCCTACGTCGATACGATATATCCTGGTGAGCTTCATATAAAAGATACCACAAAGTCTGACACATCTGTTTCATACTTGGATATTTTACTTCAAAAAGACGTTAATGGTAATCTAACAACCAAGCTATATGATCAACGTGATGAGTTTAACTTTTCCATCGTCAACTTCCCTTACTAATGAAGGAATATACTTTCATCACCTGCATACAGAGTGTACAGTAAAACTCGTTTAGTACGAACACGGATATTGCGAATTCACGGATATAGAGAAGTTATCTTGGATCCCCGGCTACATATATTTAACGAATTTCTAATACGGATATAACGAATTACGGATATAGCGAGCTACTTTCAGAGGTCCTCGCGATTTTGTTATAAGCGCGTTTTACTGTATATATCTCAGTTGAATCGATACGCAAGAGCATGCTCTACGTATGAACAATTTCTAAAACGAGGTAAATCATTGACAAGCAAGTTGATGAAACAAGAATATCAGCAGTCTCGTTTAAAGTCATCATTTCGTAAATTCTATGATCGATACAATGACCTTGTCAGCAAATACAATTTATCCTTTGAGACAAATGGTAACTGACGTTTTTCATTCGAATTGTTAGTCCATTATTTATACACTGAATTGACGACGGATTTTACCTTTATTTCCGGATGACGACAAGGATCACACGGCGGGTGTGACCGGTCAGCACGGGATGCTCACTCCTCCATGGCACCTGACCGGGCTGACCTCACCTCTGATGTTTTGGAGGTCCGTGTTTGCTCTGCTCCTATTTATTTTGCATTGTTTTATTGACTTTGATATTGAATACTGTTCGTTATTTCCATATCCTTCTTACTGTAATAGACAATTGATTTTCTTTTTTGACATTCAATAATATCGAACAATATCTCTTTCAATTTTCCCTTCAATTCTCAAATCGTTTGCATAATTCAAATGCCACTCAGTGTTAAATGTAACGGCGTTATTGCGTCATAGTGGAAACGATAAGAAAAAAAATATTATAGCTGCTAGTAGAATTGAAATGAAATCTTTGTTGGCAATCGTTAATGATGCAGGTCAACCTCCTCTGTCTCAAAAATATGCTTAGAATATAAAAACATCGGCTAACGCCTCTACTTTTATCTTTCAAACAAAATTTTTGACTTCCAGATTACCCTGCAATATTCATGAAAATCGGGACATTATTTCTGAAATGTAACACAGCAAGCATAGAGTTATTTATGCTTCCTTAAAAAGACAAACCTATTAACAAACAAAAAATAGATAGAGGATTGAACAGATTACATAAAATTCATCTATTGACTCTTGTGAAGTGTAAACATCCGTGTCTCACGACAAATATATATCACTTTATCACTGAAAATATAATCTTTTCATATTTTTACAAAATGTTTACATTATACAGCATTAAACAATCATATGAAATTAAAATAAAAAATATCTTATACTCATCATTTGAAAACGATGGCTGATCAAAAGTACAGTTAGAAGACAGCCTGAAAATACGTGTCAAAACTACAATTACAAAAAGCAATTCAATTGATTGGTCAAATACATTGACAGTGATCTTAATTTATTTTTTCCAGCGTAAAATAATTATCATTGTTTTCATCTGCGTTTTCTTCGATATCTGCTGATTGTTGAACATCTTGGTTTGATTTGAAATCTTCCAAGTCGATTTTCGAGGTGAGATGGCTGTATTCTCTGTCTGGACTAAGCTGATCCTTTAAAGGCTCGGTATTTTCATCTGCGTTTTCCTCTATTTCTGCTGATTGTTGAACATCCTGATTTGATTTGAAATCCTCCGAGTCGACTTTCGAAGTGACATGGCTGTATTCTCTGTCTGGACTAAGCTGTTCCTTTAAAGGCTCAGCATGGTCGTAGTCGCTGTCTAAACCAGCTGTATCAGGAGTAACTTGTTCATGTAGATGGTTGTAGATATCACCTGTATTATCCGGAAGTATTTTTACCTCGGAATAGGCAGTGTTCTTGTCGGCAATAGGCATTGTAGAAACCTGTTAGTTTAAATGATAGAGCTACATCTTTCATAGCTAGAAATAAATATGTTTTTATAAAAGTTGATATAATATTTTTAATTCTCTTTATCAGACACAAATAATCATAATATAAATGTATCTGTAAAAATTACCGCATTAGGGATATTTCCTCTTCGACTAGATTCGCTACCTTCAATGTATTTGTTATAAATTGGGTTGTTCACGTTACTCTTTAAATCACTAAAACAATTATTTCATACAATTTCATTTTCTCGAAAAAAAAAAAGCAAAAAATGACAGAAAATAGAATATAAATATCAGCAGTTAAACTTGTTTTTTACATCCCTTAAAGTTTTATAGTATTTTAAAGTATTTTATGCATATTTTTTTTTAAAAATGATAACAATGCAAAAGTTCAAGATTTTCCATTGTTTTCTTTATCATACAATAAGTATATTACTAGCAATAACTATTAGGAATTTCAGATTACTTAACCAATTCTTGGTACAAATCTGATTTTTTTAAAAAGATATTCGCTTTACTTGTTCTGATTTCCTTGGGTTCTACATTTTCTAACGATGAAGATAAGAACGAGACTAAGGACCACACCGAGAATAAAGGATCCAACGCCGATTCCAACCACTAGTGCGGTTATATTATGTGTTTCTCCTGATACATGTGACATTTCTCTTGTAAATACGTCTTTTTGAAAATTAATACAGAAGCACGTAAGAAAGTTTGTTAATTTTTCGATTTCTGAGAAATGAATTTAATAGCTACTCATTAGGTAAGTTATAGAATATTATCTAGGTTTGGAGCAGTTGAAACTGTATACACAGCGAAGTAGTTTATATATATATATATATATATATATATATATATATATATATATATATATATATATATATATATATATATATATATATATATATATATATATATATATATAAAGCTTAAACTGGTCAAATCCTTGTCATACCTTATGATTTTTGTAGCTATTTAACTCAATCCTTAGAAAAAAAATAATTTCGTGACATAAATGACATTTCAATGCAGAAATTTAAATGGAACATCGCGCGGATTGATATGTTTTTGACGTAAGTTATTGTGACTAAGGCATCCCAGTTTTACAACGCACTGTGAAAAATTACGCAATTTGAAAAAAAAAATTTCAAAGTGCATATTTTTTTCAAAGTGCATTGCCATAACCCAGGTTATACAGATTTAACTAATTGTTCAGCCAATAAAAACGTGCGTTACAACGAGAATAAAATTATCATTGAATACTTCAGTGTTAAACATTACAAGCAATCACATCTTCATAAAATATACTAAATTCAAGTAAGTAATATTTCAGCTTTTTTAATTCTGGAATTATAAGATGGATATGGAAGATAAATTAGTCGTTGTTAGTTACCATGAGACTGATGTTCTGAGTACATGTCAGATGTTCCAATCTGAGGCTCAAGCGTTGTAGATTCTTTTTCGCCTGAAATATTAGTATTCGAGTTTTATGCAGAGACTTTAATTGCTTTTACATTCGACAGCTGACTTTTACATTTTAGTAATTGGAGTTTATCAGTGTTTATATCATTAGAAGTCAGTCGTCGATTGTAAAAGTAAGTATCTTCATAAAACTCCATTATGCATATAAATATATCTTTTCCATCTAAACATGTTGATTTTTATAAAGGTGGTCATCACTTACGATTGTTGTTGGTTGAGTAATCATTATAGCTGATTGTGGAAGTCTCTGAACATTTACAAATATTTTCTAACAAAAACAGATATCAAACAGAGAAATATATTAGTCTATTCAAGTTATATTTATTTAATACACAACAAGATTGTCACTTTCTTAAGTATTAATGATAGAAAGCACAAGGATGTGTCAATCAAACCTATCCCAAAATTTGAAGGTTCAATAACTTTTAGACGAAATTTTTTTATATATATATTAATGTGTGAAATTCTATCAAAATATATAAGTCGTGATGTTATATACGGAAAATATTAACTTCAAATCTGTGTCTATGCACTTTTAAAGTATAAAAAAAACTTCAGTCAGCAGTTATGATGTATTGTATTTGTTAAGAAGGTCATTGTATTGATCATAAAACACAAAAACGAAATGATGACCTGAAACGTGTCTGCTTATATTTTTGGTTCAATAATTTGTTTGTTGATAAATAACGGTACATCGTTTTTATAGATTATTCATAGGTAGCGCATGAACTTGCGTATCAAATACACTGAGAGATATAAACATCATATGCAGGGGATGGTGGTATATTGCTTCAAAAGTCGGAGGAGTTGAAGATTGAACAATTATAGTCATCAAGTTTATCAAAAAATTTGTTGTAAGATCACCGTTTTCTTTTTAGGTCATCTGAGTAAACTCTGTTTTCGTCCGTAGTCGTGCGTCGTCCGTTGTGCGTCGGGCGTTAGCATTTGAACATTTTCGGCTTCTTCTGGCAACCGCTCAGCCAATTTTGGCACAAAGCATCTATGGATGAAGGGGAACAAAAATTGTGAATTTCATGGTCCCTGAACGACTGGTGCCTGAGAATTGGGGCCAAAATCACTCAAATTAATGCAACCTTTAAAAATATTCTTCTTTACTCCAAGACATCAAGCAGTCAAACCGTTGGCATGATTGTTATCAGCATTGAATCCTCTACCACAATTGTGAAATTCATGGCCCCAGGTTCAGGGGTTCTAGTGCTAGGGCGTGGCTGAATAGAATATATAGTTAAACTGCTTTATTTCTTTGAAAATCTTCTTCTCTGCTCCCGAGCAAAAAATAAACTGACCAAGTACATCGTTTCATGGGCCCATATACGGAGAAATTAGGTGTAGTTTTCATGATATTTCTTCTACGTGATTTATCTCTCATTGATCAATATTCATTAGATCGTGCAAATATATTGGTAATCCGATTTATCTAAATTTTGTATTAAAACTTGCAAGAATGATTCCTTTTCCGTTTTCTTGAAACCCCAGTTCAGATATTTAACAGCCATACATTATAGATTTCACAATGCAAATCAATGTAAATACGCATATGTGAGATCCAAGATTAAAATCTAACATGAGCAGAAAAATTTTAATAAAATTTTTATTTACTATTTATCAAATTACCGTATAGATTTTTTGAGGCACATTCCATTTCAATTAACGCGTCTTTAAATTGACTCAGATTAGAAAGCATCTTCCGACTCTTCCAATTTTTCTGGGCCCTTTTTTTCCTCTCTTGTTTATCTTCACATTCATCCACGTCCACTTCAAAAGTACATTGATCTTTGCAGGGGAGCTCTACAGATTCTACAATGATAAAAAATACTAGACATTTATTATTGCATTTTTGTTTTCATTTAATTTTATTTATTTGTGTTGCCCGCGTGGCTCATTGGTTAGAGCGTCTGCTCTAGATTCGCGAACTAATTTGATCCTTACGTCGCGGGTTCGAATCCCACTGTGGGACGTGGAGACCGGACCTTCAGATGAGACCGTATAAACCGAGGTCCTGTGTCGCATGCGCAGTAGGTGCTGGCACGAAAAAAGATCCCTTACTGCTCAGTGGGCCTGAGTGCCGAGTATAGAACAACATTTGCAGCTCAACCCCCGGCATGACTGGTGCCGTCTCCATATGAGTGAAAATTTTTCAAGAGGGACGTAAAACAACAATCAATCAATTGATATAACCAATGAAAGTTTATTTAATTTTAATAATATGCATTGCATCTTGCAATGTATTACTTTATAATTTAATTCTAATTGTAACACACCATTTGATTGGATAAAATATTTTATCCATTTTGTATAACATAACTTGCATACGTCACAATGAGTTACGTCAAAAACGTATTTACTCTGCTTGACGTTACTTTTAAAAATCGCTATATTTAAAGCCTATTTCCAGAGAAAAATTGTCTTATTGTCTACACAGAAATTAAATTATAAGGAATAAAGCTTATTTCAAGTTAAATTATACGATATAACATAACTTTGGGCAGTGTACGCTTTTTTATAAACCGCTTCGCGGTTTATAAGGTGTAAACTGCCGCAAGTTATTTTATATATCGCATAACAAAAGTTGAAATAAGCTTCATTCCTTAAATATAATGTTCTTTTATTGTACGTCTTTCTTTCAAAGGACATGCAGTGACATGATCAAAAATCGAAAACAATACCCGAGAACCATTTCATAGAATGTTGATCCGTGATTTCACAGGTGTCATGACTGAATCCGATTTTCAAAATTGCTATTAAACAACCAGTTCTGCAAATAAATCCATCCATAATGTTAGTTAATTATCAAGGTTCAATTTTTCTTACGCTGTTTTGTGGCAAGCTTCAGAACTATTTTGTGACCTACAATAGCTTCAAAATTTCGAGTTATATTTTCAGTAGCTACAGATCTGTAGCTCTCCAAAATAAATATAGGGCCCCGTGGGGATCCGGCTCAGTACCTCCTTGCTTGTCGTAAAAGGCGACTAAATGGGGCGGTCCTTTGGATGAGACCGTATAAACCGAGGCCCCGTGTCACAGCAGGTGTGGCACGATAAAGATCCCTCCCTGCTCAAAGGCCGTAAGTGCCGAGCATAGGCCTAAATTTGCAGCTCTTCAACGGCAATGGTGACGTCTCCATATCAGTGAAATATTCTGGAGAAGGACGTTCTATGGACGATACAATGGCCTCGTCAGCAAATACAATTTATCATTGAGTCAAATGCTGACTGACGTTTTTCATACCAATTGTTAGTCCATTATTTATACACTGAATTGACGACGGATTTTTTCCGTTATTTCCTGATCATGACAACGAGCACACGGCGGGAGGGGAAGCTCACTCCTCCATGGCACCTGATCCCACCTCTGATGTTTCGGAGGTACGTGTTTGCTCTGCTCTGATTTTGTATATACTATATTGTTTAATGGACTTTGAGATTGAATACTGTTCGTTATTTCCATATCCTTACGTTAAACAATATACAATCAATCAATCATCATTTAATATAGGAGAATTAGTATACGCCATGCGAATTTAACTCTCAAAATGATCCTTATTTTTACTAATTCTAAAGAATCAAAGGATTGGAAAGGTTGGAAGTCATCAAAATTCTATTCTGAATATCTTATTCTATAATGAACTTTATTCGGTAATAGCCAATATTCGCCCCCCAAATCAAACTTTGATGGAGGTATATTTAATTAAGTTCTTAAACAGGGGAGTATATGCTGATTTCAAAGCACTGAATAATTTCATACGTAATGACGTCATATGTACGTAATGACGTTACAAACATGACGTAAATTTTAGTTTTTTATGAATTCTACAGAAAAATGTACATATTTCGTAGATATTTTGAGTAAAAATCACCGAGCGCATGTGTGTTCAGGATCAATATTTTGATATAATGTGTATAATTATAATATCAATGAAATATGTCAATATTGTTCCTGAACAAGCATGCGCTCTATAAATTTTAAAGCTAAAATTGTTGAAATTTTGTCCATTTTGTACTCTTTCTGAAAAAGGATATAAAATCAGACTAGTTTGTGACGTCATAAAAACAAAAATTGTGAATAAACTGCTTTGAAACTATAATATGTTCTGTTAATATCTGAAATTCTATTTTTTGTATTTTAAGGAGGTATTTATTTACGTATCGACGAGGAGGAGAGGGAGAAGGCACTTATCATAGGTTTAATCAATTTAATTGATATTTTACATGTATGAATATTAAAGAAACGAAACATGAATGAAATTTTCATTCATTTTACATGTACTTAATGTACTAGATATTACAATTATTAAAAGTAATAACATTCTTATTTTTCTCTACATATGGCCACAATATTTTATCTCAATATACCTTGACTACTGCGATCAATGTTAACATTTTGTCCAATATATTATCATATATATCATATATTATCATATATTAGCCATAACACTGGCTGTATTACAAGAAACTTAGGAAGCTGAATAGTAATTAGATTAATCCAGAATCCAACACCTGGCTCAGTTGATTATCTACATATTTTCTGTTAAATTCAATTCAATACTAAGATTTTTAAATCTGTATATCTTACCCATTAAAACTCTTCTTCTTGGCTGCCACTTTGAGTACTAGCAAAATGAACAGCAGAATATCTGGATAAAGAAAATTGTGAAGAAAATATCATGAACAAAATAACAATGAACTCTTGTTCGTGTTTGTTTGTTTGTCTGTATGTTGTTTAAGGTCCCTCTCGAGAATTTTTTTCACTCAGATAGAGACGTCACCACTGCCGATGGAGAGCTGCAATTTTTGTCCAATGCTCAGTACTGAGGGCCATCGAGCAGGGAGGGATCTTTTTCGTGTCAGCACCTACTGCCACACGGGACCTCGACTTATACGGTCTCATCCGAAGAACCGGTCTCCAAGTCCCACAGTGGGATTCGATCCATAAAAATTTGTGTATTCCTCTCAAATGACCCTCCTCGAGAATCGTTATACATCATGGCTGTGAGTTATTGGTCTTTTAATCACTGACGTTTCACACAGGCATATTTCATGATGCAAGTTGGTACAATCATATACTATAGACATGTATACTAAACATAAGTACAAATTTACCTCAAGTTTATTAGTTTATGACAAATAATATTCAAGAGCATCTTCTTTTATATTTGGTTTAGTCAGTAAATATCCAAATATGATACATTTGTACTCTGTGGTGTTTGTTATCAAAAGTTCTCTCGGTTTAATCGAGTCAACATATAAATGGCAGTAAGTACAATATTGATAAAACGTCAATGTATTTGAATTTCAAGTTGAAGGACAACAGCAAGTGTTTTCGTAAAAGCTTTTCCCAATTTATAACTTTTTTGAATAAATTCTGTTTCACAGAAATATAAATCAAGTCGGCTTTCAAAGGAGCACATCTTGTACCCATGGGGTTTCCACCTAGGTGGAGGTCCTGGAATTCGAAATCTTTAATGTTTTCGATAAGGAACACCAACATTCTTTTAATATCAAGCCCAGACTACTGTGTGTGATTTTTACAATATATTTTTGTTGACGACCAATAACAAGACGTAAACATTGCATTTATGAAAATATATGAACGTTCCGTTTTTATTGAAAAAGCAGTTATCTATGATACCAAACTGCCTATACAGTGTATTTTCATTTAACAAGAGGGATGGTTATACCAAGGGTACAGAAGTCGCGCGTTTTGAGGAGACAATTTAATGCCAATGTAAACGCGGACACCCGTTGATGGCGCCTGACAGCATCTCGGTCATGGAGATTAATCATAGAGAAAAAACAACCAGAGACATTCACCTACAATGGACAAAGGCCAGCATTAAAAATACATGAGAAAAATACACGACACATTGTTTGTCGTTTCTCGTCTTAATACGCGACAAAATATAACACCAATGTGGATGGCTTTTCTCCTTTAGGATTGGCTGTATAAACTGCACAGAATGTGTGTGGTCAGTGTATTGTATTTCAACAGGTTATAATATATCCTGCCAGAGATCTTTTCTTTGGACAAATAAAAACAGAAAAGTTCTATCAAAAATATTCATGAGTGATAGAATTTCAGAGAAAAAAAATTGTTCCGAAGAGTCATCGTGTCATATTGCGCTGTTTGCTACTTAAATTAACATCCTTCGTTTCAAAACCATTAGACAATTACACCAATGCGCCATAAGTAGAAAACGTGAGTACATGTAGAGCTCTGCGCGCACTTAAAATCAAAATATATCTTAACAGGTTTCTCCATGTTTTCTATAGCGTCTCATTTTCATAATATTACGAGTATATTTTGTTAATGGATGTTCAATTATCCGAAATGTAGCTTTCATCATTTGTAGTTTTGTTGTTTTACGTAGACGGATAGCGATTTTATCGAAGTTGTGACATTACTTTTGGATCAACCCTCGTACATATACTATAGACATGTATAATAAACATAATTACATATATACTTCAAGTCTTAGTATATGACGAATAATATTCAAGAGCATCTACTTTTATATTATTGCAGATATATGAAATCACCGATTTATTTCCAATATGTTAATTTTCGAAAAGTTGTATGCTAAAAAATGTAAAAAGGTGGTTGTAAATATCCAAATATTGTTTGCTTACCAAAAACTCTTCTCAGGTCCATGATAATGTTCAGTGCACGTCTCGATTTTTTTATGTACTGCTAAACAAAATTGTACATTTTCAAAACACAAATAAGAACATTATTTACATGAAAATACCGATCGATATTTGTACAATAAAAATCAACCTTATCCTGATACTAATCACATTCTTATCCTTAATATCTTCTCTCAACTCCTTGGATATAATGTTTTTGCTGTATAGTAGCTTTTCTAAAGTGTTCTTTGAACATTTGAATATGTGCTGGTATGATAAATTTATTTTACTTCCTTTTCTTGCTACACAGACAAGGAAGGAAATATATACTTCTGAAATCGTAAAAACAATACTTACACAAAAAGCGAGGTCACTTATGAACCTTTGCATGAACTTTTCCGTAATACTATAAGCTCAATGAAAATTGGAAAAACTTAATTGCAGTTTTAACAAGTTTATCATTTTGTCCTTTTTTTCAATACAAAATACTCATTTTTATTTTGAGCCGGGTTTAGTTGAAGCAAAGTCCTGACTCTAGGCATCATGATCGACTGTTTTACTATAAATAACAAACAAAAAATCCAAACAGCGTCAAATCAGTTGCTTCTGATAAACAAAATAGTCCCATTGGGAGACAATATTCAAACAAACATTTTTAACATCCCAATCGTTGGAAAAGTTATTGATCAATACTTTTGTTTGAGAATTAAACTAAAAAAGAAATTAGATATTTGCTTCATTGGGATAATCGTTATATAACAATTTGTACACATACGCTGCTGAATGTATATTGTAAGCGATCTATTTTCAGTAGCGCGGGCTTTTTAAAATGTTGGAATTGTTGAAGAGTTTTATGATTAATATCGTTTTCGTGGATGTTATGATAGTGTTTATTATATTCTGTTTTGATTTTCAGCAAATTACTAGTATAGTGAATTTGAATATTAAGAATTAGCATGCGTGAAGTCCCTTGACTATGTACATGCATCTGTGTTTCTATATGTAGTTGACGATAAAAGTATTGTTTTTTTGAAACTGAGAGAATGCCTATAAAATAAACATGTGGAATATTTTAACTATTCAAAGACTGTATTTTTAAATTTTGAGATAAAAATACTTATTGAACGGAAATAAGCGATAATTTCTTGGAAATATTATTCATTAAACTTTAAAATCATAACATATCTTAGGGGCTGGACTGTTTATTTCAATTACTGGTATATGTGATTTTGTTTTTAATCAAAGTCACACAAAGTCTATCTGTTAAAACCAATGGTGTAAGGAAAAAAGAAAATAATTATGTGTAATTTCGGATCAGACAATATACGCGAGCAATTAAAGCCCAGTTTTCAGTGCTTTTAGTACTTTGATTTTTCTAGGTTTAGCTTTATGCACATCATAAAACATTTGTACTGTAAACATGATGTCTCTAGCATAGTGAGCCGCTCTTGAAATACCTGGAATTATTTTATATATTGTGACGTTATGTATATCTTTTATCATTTAATATAATGAAGAAAAACTTTTCTTAATTAAATATATTTACTTTAGACCTTGTTCTTTGGAGGCCATCTATACTGAAAGGAAAAAAAAACGCATGGTAAACTTTTGAGATGAATTAAAATTATTTTTCTAGTAATTTTTTCAGTTTTCTTATCTAACTTTTAAAATCATCTTTCAAACAGATATAACCAAAATCATATTTGATTTTTTTAAATAATGTTTGATAATTAATGAGTTATTGAAGCTCGGACAGACAGATATTCTTTATTTCATCTGCAGCAGAGATCAGTGCAACAAACCATTAAGTATGTAACAAGATTTGAACTCTAGAACAAAGATGTTGAATTATGTACACAATTTACCGCCCATAACTTAAATACTATGTTCATGTTTCATAAGCCTTATTTTTCCTTTGCATGGAATTCATCAGAGTGTTTATGTTTTAATCCCTGGCTATATTGGGCATGGGTAACCACACCAAAATATTAGTCATACGACGCGCGCATGCGCCAGTGAGAGGAACACAACAGTAAGTTGACCGGCTCAAAAACCAAATTGCGGAATTGTTTTCTTATATTTTTTCCGTGAATGTAATGATATAATAGTCTACTGTAAAAAAAAAAAAAAGGGCGGTTTTGGGGGTAGTACGAGTATAGTTCGCATTTTCTCGTCAATACATTATATAGAAAAGTATCCAGTATCCTTGACCCAAGCGACTATGAGTCAAGATGAAAGAAAGAAAAGAACACTTTCAAGAAATATTAAAAAGCCCACAATTGAAAGCGAAGAACAGGTATTAGATGAGATGGATACAAGTCCAATACGGAAAAAGGAAATTAATTGTCAAGGCTATAAAGAAACTGAACTAATAGAAAGGCTGGAGGAGTAGATGGGATAAAAGCTGAAATGTTAAAGGCATCACGGAGACAACAGCAAAATATTTGGGAAAACTTTTTTCAACAACCTGGAAACAAGAAACTATACCATCGGTTTGGAGAAAAGGCCTGATAGTGAAGATCCCAAAGAAAGGTGATAGATCGATATGCGATAATTATAGAGGAATAACACTTTCGTCTGTATCAAGCAAAGTATTCTCCAAAATAGTTATACAAAGAATTTTCAAGATGGAGTTGAAAAACAGCTGTGCGAGGAACAAGCTGGCTACAGAAGAAGGAGGAGTTCAACAAAATAACTACCGGG
>PRKT01000003.1:1260590-1297062 GCA_003671525.1 Saccostrea glomerata | reverse complement strand
AAACAAGGATCCGTTCTCATTTTGATATTGAAGAACTCTTTTTGAGTATAATTGATATAAACTTGCCGTAAGAAATATTTTACCACGCTGTATCATATTTCTATTTTAAATTTGGTTTTGAACGTGTTCTTTGTTTCCCGTTCAGGGTATTTGATGGTATCATTTTTCTTTTATTAACATGATTAATAAAGATCTTTCCAAGAGAAAGAGTTATAGAAAAAAAATGTACGAGTATCTTTTATTCGTTTGAATATAAACACAAACAATTTGAACGGAAATAATAAACGCCCGAATTTCATAAAAAAAACTTTTAAGAGTCAAATAATACAAAATTATTTACTGCGCGATTCTCATTTTCACCTAGAACACAGATTCTAAGTGTGTTTGGCATTACGTAATCTATCTTTTGATTACACACGGCCGAGAAATTCTAAAGCGACACACCGTGGTGAACCATTGACCCCGCAGTCATAGGCAAAAAAATATTATTTTCTCTAAGTAAATTAAATCTTTCAAAAAATATTTTAAAATGATTTAGGTTTGACTTTAGTACAAAACGCTAGGGCATTTATTTTACATGTACATTAATCAGTCTTCAATTCTTCAATATTCGTTAGCTCCATGTGTCATGTGTGTAATTTGACGATTCATAGCGCAAGGACTGGCGATCTGAAGTTACTTTACTTCAACCAGTATTTATTAAAATGCACAAGCTTTGCTCTTTTCATACGCAAATAAATCCGTTTTCAACACAAGTTTTCCGAAACACATTTTTTTTCATCACAGATATTAACCATGGCTATACCAATTTTAAACTTTTAAAGAAAATCTTCCGAATCGTAAGGATAGAATTATACTCAATGAAATGGACTAAACATCGATAAGTAACACCGGCACGTGTAAACTTCATAAGTGACTTCTGTGCTGCACACTGTCTATTAATTTATATTACAGGTTTTATAGTTAAGTGCAAGAAATAATGATTTTAAAGCAATCAACTTAATTTGTTTATTCAAAACCCGTATAAATGATTAGTATAGTGTGCCAACATTGTAATTTTGTTCCGTGATTAAATATCATTAGCAGGTTATACAATGTACATGTACATTCAAGTAGTAATAAACCCGCATATGTCCAGATTCGAAAATTTAAGAACTTATATACCGGGGTAACAATCTTATCTGAATATTACAGACTTATCATGTAATTACACGCTTTTACAACCTTAATTAAACTGTTAAAATCATAACCGGCACCAAAGTCAAACCATTTGTATCGTTTACCGTATATAACTCAGTATTTTCTTGAAAATGATGAACTTATACCTAGCGCAAATTTTTTTCCTTGGTTTAAAAAATATGCGTATGAGAGAGCGGGTGAGAGGCATTTTATTCAAGTACATTCAAGTTTTTACCAGCGAGTCCCTGTATCAAGTATTGTCTAATTTTTATTCTTTAAACATAATCTCCCTTTCCTATTTAAATTTAATTTATTTGATGATTTTGTTCAACTTCAAGCACAATATCATTATGTAGTACTAAAATGAAGTCCATGCACGGATGCTATTGTACATCGGGAATTTTCTTTAATCCTTTATTCATGCATTCCTCCTTCAAGGAAAATAATTATGAATGAATTAATTGAATAACATGTATAAAACCATGTGGTTTCGATTTGTCAACGTGTTTTAGATCATGATCAGCAAATCACAACTCCACAGGTCTTCCTGTCTAACAGAATAATAACCTCAAATGTATTACGTATACATCATGACAACCCCATGCTCCTCACCCCCTTTACCCAAACTTTGAAATAAATGAAAGATATTTTATTTGTGGACTTTTGAGTTTAATTTTATTGAAAGTAAAGCTATTACCTAAAATACGTTTTATGGAAGGGACTTTCAATCCTGTCTATCTTTCATAAATAGAAACACCATGTTGTTTGAATATTGATATCCGGTGATGTTTTAAAATACTTCAATGTTGTTTTTCTGACCTGTGACAAAATGGAACGAGATAATGCAAATTTCAAACATCTGCATCGGCCAATGACAGAAAAGTTGTAAAATTCCTGTCAGGGTTATGAACTTCAAATCACTAAAAGTTGTTTGTCTTGACACAGAGCCAAGATTATTCTGTTAAGGTCAATGTCACTACAGAAGAAATATTTTCATTACTATGCTATGAATTAGTAAATGAAAATCATTGGAGGCTCTTACTTGAAAATAGATTACTTATGATTGGAGGTTTTGTCATGACCCTGATCAAATGTCTTTCTGGCAAATCAAGGTCACTGACAAAGAAAAAAAATGTTTAAGCATAACCTTGTAATTAAAATTTACCGGAGGCTCATGCTGGGAAGACAGGTTGTTGACATAAGAAAGTGCAGTGACCTTGACCCAAGGTCTGTACTTCATGTCCACAGCTCTAACGGAAGACCTATTCGTTGCTTTGCAACGAGCTCGGCTCTAGTTCCATTCACTATCATGAAGTTTTATGGCATCCCAGACATGGTGGTCAGAATGGTGAAACTCCTATATGAATCATTCCAATGTGCAGTCCGAGACGATGGGGAGGAAATGGACTGGTTCCGGGTAACAACAGGAGTGGAGCAGGGGTGCACAATGTCTGGATTCCTATTTCTGTTGGTTTTAAATTACGTAATGAAAAGAACTACAGAAAGAGAAGCAATAGGAATAAGATCTAGACTTCGCAGATGATATTGTCCTGCTTTCCTCAAAATTTCAAGACATTCAGCAAGAGACACAAAGACTCAATGAAACTGCTAGACAAGGTGGCCTCAGAATAAACATAGAGAAAGCCAAAGTGATGAAGCTCAACACTGACATGAAAGAGGCAGTCAAGATTGATGGGCAAGACCTTGAGGTTGTCGAAACACTTACTTATCTTGGAGGTGCGATAACGACAAAGGAAGGAATTGATGAGGACATTACCAACAGACTGGAAACAAAACTATCCATCATAGAAAAAAGACAGCTAGAGAAAGTGAAATGATAACCCTCAGGAAGTGGAATTGGATTGGCCATGGATAACACCAGGATATGTACAACTGCATTAACATGGCAGCCAAAAACAACTTGGAGAAGGACCACAGAGCAAGAGATGCTACAACTGGGATGAAAAAGCTGAGCAGCAGCAAGTGCAGCAGACAAAGACGGAGGCAGGTGGAGGCAGTGTGTTGGGACCTTCTGAGCCAGCGGGCACGAAGAGGAGAGGTGAGGTTCTTCGCTTTTAAAAGGCCGTTTTTTTCGTAGATGAATGCATTGGATTCATACCAAATATGAATGCACAAATTATAATTTTTACCACGCATAATAAATATAATATCACAAGGTCTGAAGCTAGTAGAGAAATCATAGCTAAAATATTTTGGTAAAAGTAAATAAGAACTTTGTAAATTTATTATTTTATTTTCATTCAAAATTTTGATTGCAATTGCCACTAAGTCATCCATCCGTTAATATAGATTTTCTTAATACTTACTATAACCTTTTTTTTCTTTTTTTTAAAATCCAATACGTCATTTATAAATCTTATTAAAAAATAATCTATTAAATCAATGACTTTGATCTTTCTTATCTAATGACTGTTCTCTAAAATAACTAAGTTAATTGAACTAGTCGAAAGAATTGATTTTTTAGAAGATACACATGCATTAATCGTTCACCATATAGAATATACTCCTATTGTCGTATATCCCGCGCGTTTTTATAACTCCCTATAGATGTATTTAAATTTAGCTTTTTAGAATCATTTAAATAGTTTTGATTTTAGGAATGTTTCTTTTATTTCTTCTTAAATCATCACTTGTCGAATATTCTCAAAAGTGTTATCGCCATTATATAAAAATTTCACATGCCGCAATATCTAACGACTTCACAGAGATTCAACAAAAAGGAAATAGATAAAATCGTGGATATAAGCTTTAGCCAAACATTTATGATCTTTTAATGTTAACCCTAGCAACTTAATCCTCATTATGTAGGAACTCTCATTGTCCTTCAACCAGATTGTTTTCCCGTGTTTTCTTTTTTTCATATCTATTTAAATATTCCATTGACACCGGACACGGGTGACTGACTTTCTTTGAACTGTCGTGATGCAATATTTTTAAAATACACACAATGCATCACACTGTGTTTTAAGCCACGAAATACACAATTAAAGCCCGCCCTCAGTATTGGGCGTACGATGGACTGGCTATGTCGTATCCTGACACTTGTGACCTTTTTTATCATTGGTAAGTCTATTTTATTAACTGTTTATTGATATATATTTAACCGATTATATTTTGTGATCAAATCGGTATCGAATATTAAGGTAAATCCCCTGTCCTGATTTTTAAACTTCCTTCTTTTTCTTGTCTTCGCTAAAATAAACAGCTACTGAAGACTATATCCATAATCAAAATTATAAGCAGTCGAAAAACGAAACAACCTCGTAGTTCTATATGCCAGCGATTACTGTCCCGCCTCTAGTAAAAAAACTAAACTGATGAATTTGATTAAGCATGTACAAACATATTTTTATCAATTAATTGTGTTTACTATGTACATGTAGTGTACATGTACTTATATTTTCGTACTTTTTGTTTTATTTTACATTCATATACTAAATTGAAATTTACTTCTCTCTTTGAAATCATCTATCCTGTATTATGAAGAGTTAATCAAAATTTTGAAAATATCCTTCTAATTCTCTGGTGTATATATAATTTGTATTGCTTTCAATTTGCGTAATTAAGACGTATATGTATATGATGAAAGTTTGGATAGTCTATTTGTTTCATATATTCTTGGATATAAGTAAATATGCATATAGTTTAGGTTTAATTAATAACATTACGGTAAGTAGGATATGGGGGAGGGAGTGTGGTGAGGTGGGGGCAATAGACCATTATAATTCATAGGTTTTCCCCTTGCAGATGAAAGTGAAAATCCGAAAAAAAATTAAGTTGGATCATGTCTGTTACGTACTGTTATCTTCTTAAAAGTTCTAGCACTGTCTTTGTGTTTTAGTTTATTTTTCATACAGCATTGTCAAGTTTCCCGGGTTTTTTGGTTATGTAACTACCCGAATTTGTTAATCTTCACAAGTGACTCTGCAGATACGATGACAAAATTTGCGTCGTAAACAAAATATTTGGATTCATCATAATTAGACCGTGAATTTCTTTTAAATGGAAGTACATATATTTGGTTTAAAATAAAAAAAAAAGACTTGTGTATGTGTGTTACCGGAAATTAGACGAAAGAAAATTCTACTAAATTCTAGCATTATCTGGAACAATCTTTTTAGGTGAAATACTAGAACTTGTTATGAAAATGGAAGTTATGGAAGAAGGCCATTATTCACATATTATTACCACAGTTTCACAGTTATAAAAAATATATATATTGAATATAACCTTAGCTTTGGCTGCTGAGTACGACTTGAAAACACATAGCGAAGCTAGAAATTATTATTTATTAATTATTTATCATGTTTATTGTTTTCTTTTGTTTTAGGATCCAACGCTAATTGTTCATTGGATAGAAATTGCTCAGGTAACTTCCTTAATTGACACTAGCTAGCAAAGGACCTAAGACCTGTTCTTTACGGTCATAAATCCTCTCCTCATAGCAAAATGAACTTTAATCAAATGTGTGTTCGTTCATCTCGAGAATTTTTCACACATAATATATGGAAACGCCACCACTCGCCGGTGGGGAGTTGCAAATTTTGTCCAATACTCGGCACTAAGGGTCATTGATCAGGGAGGGACCTTTTTGTGCCAACACCTACTGCAACACCACGTCCCACAGTGGGATTCGAACCCGCGAAACCAAAGCGTCACGTGGGCAACGTTTAATCAAATGAAAATATTCATAATTATAAACTTCCTATTAGAATTGGTATGAAATTTACATATATTGTATTAATTACGTTCTCATTAATTATGTAGATCCCCAATCGACAACTGTGTCTACTGTGAAAGTACCTAGAACTACAGCGCCAGATGCCGATAAAGATATCAGCTCGTGAGTATTCAAACGTCTCAAAGTTAAAAAAAATAGTATTGGCGATTTATTGTTATTGGTCAAACATATACAGATACTTAAAAAAAATTATGCATTTCAGAGTATGGTCAACTTACCAAGTAGCGTTCTTCTTTGGAGCCTTCGTATTGATCCTAGGCGTCTTGTGTGTGATTGTGATAAAAAGAAAAGCAAGATACAGTCAACATTCTCGCCAACAAGGTATAATAAGTTTTAATGTATCAGAGGAAAATGGGATAGAAAAAGATTGCATAGATATATCCACACATTCAAAAACGGGGAGGCCTGAGGTAAAGGCAATAAATGTTTTAAAGTAAACCCTTTCCATTGTCAACTCTGTGTATCCTCATGCATTGAATTTATTTTTAAAAATAAAAATCCGGTCAAAGTCTTTAAATTTCTAAAAGCATATTAACCTCCCTGAATCAAACTTGCCAAGACAATTAGAAGCTTTTGTCAGCAAAACGCATGTTGTAGTCAATCTCAGGCAATAAATATTTACTAGTAATATGAATAGGGATTTTTTTTAAATGAATTATGGATATCGGGGACAGTGATGAGTCTCAAAAGGCCATTAAAACAATACACGAACTGAGAGTAGAGCAAACAGATCTCTAAAGCATCAGAGGTGGGATCAGGTGGCATGGAAGAGTAAGCATTCCCTTTTAACCCGTCAAACTCACCACATGTTAATTCTTTGTAATGATCGGACATACGTCAAAAAGCAGAACATATATACTTAATAGCCTGACAAATTTATAGATTTGGATAAAATGTTATTCAAACTACATACCGGTATACATGTATCATTTTCCATGTATCTAAATTTTGCACAATCATAAATTATTTCAGATCGCCAGTGTGGATTAATGACCGCCGCTATTTACGACATCGTAACACAGAGGCAACGCACAAATTCAGGAGCAGACGGAAGTCCAGAAATCGTAGTGCATCCGGTGAAACCGCCAAGCTATGACGAAGCCACAAAGGATTCTGAACATCCAGAGTGCCCGCCGCCATCCTATAGAGAAAGTCTGAGACAATCATTTAATGAGTACCCGGAACATTTTTGTCGTAATATTAAATACTAGGAGCTAGGGTGCAATAAAATTTGTACATTTATATCTTTTTATTTATTTTTTTGGGTTGGATTATGTTAATCTCCCATGGCAATATCTATATATTTTTGAAATTTATACATTTTAACTGCTAAAGCTAGTTTTCCAAATGTAAACCTGAATTTAAAAAAGTAATGCTTTAAGTGCAAAGAATGTGTGCTAAATTAGATTTACCATTTCACGTTATACTTTATTGTATCGTCTTGTTCGTTGTGCAAGTGTATTTTCGACAGAAGAAGTAAACTGACAATCTTTTTGTTTGTATGAATGTGTTTGGATGAAGGAATCAAGCATTAACAGTTACTTCATTATGTAAAAATAATATTTACGTTACTGTATGTTTGTGTGTGAATGTCTTGGCTTGGTGTGCTTGTTGTTTGAAGGATTTTTCTGTCCGAGGAGTAAAATTAGCTTAATGTTGCTGCTAGTATGCCAAAACTGTTTAATCGTAAGCTCAATGGTATTTTCTGTGATTATGTGTATATATACGTACTCAAAATGACATTGCCTCTGTTGTATGATATTAAATGGCACTCACGATTTGTATTGAAATAACATTCATGATATCCATATTTTATTTTTTATGACTATTGTGAAAAATATATAGAAATGTATACATCATTATACATGTATATCCTTATGCATCGAGGTTTTTTTTGCTATTATATACAAACAATTATTATCATTCATTTTTTTTTATTAAAGTTATTGAATTCAGTTTCTTGTTGAAATTTATTTGGTTTGGTTTTTTCAGTTGTCTCTTTTACTTAACATCTAAGTGTAATTTCACATATGCTTGCTATTGTTTATTAAAGAAACTTTTCAATTTAGGACTAAATTTAAACGCTTTAAAATGCTTTTGGATGGCGAACAAAAGTTAGCGAGCAATGAAAGCAGTTGAGAATGGGAGGCATTGTTAAGGTGCTGACAGGACAGACCGGGTAGCTGAGAAATAACATCAGCGAAGAGCAAGGAGTGTGTAGTTGCTGAATAATACGTAAATATATGAATCTAAAGAACATTAATCATACTCTTAAGTCCATTTAAACGTTACAAACCAGGAGCAGAGCAAACACATACCTCGAAAACATCGGAGATGTGATCAGGTGCCATGAAGGGGTGAGAATCCCCTGCCGTCCGGCACACTCGCTGTGTTATCCTTGTCATGTTTGATAGGGAAATAAATAGCTAGGTTCACTTTATGCATAAAATGACCCTGTCCTTATATTAATTAATGTACTATCACCTGTCACATTTCATATATCAAAATAAAGTAGAGATTTAGTGCTTTCATTTCCTATGACAATATTTGCTTTTGAGTCTCCACATTTTGTAAAACAGATTTTGAGAAAATGCACTCTTCTCAAATTTGGCAGAAAACATGCGTTTGTGACTACCTTCAGCAAAGAATTAAGATATGAGCATAACCAACAATACAAAAATTAAAACATGTTTTATGAACTTCAGAAAAAGATCTGTAATTATGTAGTGGCACATTTTGGATCAGAGGTTGTGCTCTATATGAGGTATTGAAAAGATACTTCAACTATGCCATTTTAAAAGAATTTGCAGGATATGAATAAAAAAAATGTATATTCATTTTGTGGACTTCGAGAAAGCTTTTGACTTTGACGAATTCACAACCCCTTTCCTTAAACTCTGATGTAAACTAAGGCTGTTGTGTGTCATGTTTCTTGTTTCTCTGTGTGATAGACTGTGGTGCAACAAGCAGTCAGAGAAAAAAGAAACGGGGATTCGCCAAGACTTCACGACTATGCTTAAAACCTTGACTTGGCAGATAACATTACACTGCCTGGAACAAGGAATGATATCCAGTCCAAGACAACCAAGAAAAAAACTTGACAACTCGGTAAAATCGGATAAAGCTGAATGCCAAGGAATGCAACTTGCTGAAGATAAACAACTAGCATATAATAGTGGCGCCAAAGAGGTAGTCAGGTTCACATATCTTGGCGCAATATGTCACAATGGACGGTGGAGTTACTATTGATATCATGAAGAGGATAGGACTCTCCGGTGTCACGGACACCAGCAGAAAGACTAGAGTCTCTCTCATCAAGGGCATGGTTTTGTCTGTCTTATTGTTACATGACTGAGAGACTTGGAAGCTCACCACGACAGAGGAAAATAGAATTGACATCTTCCAGGCCAAATACTCGTAGCTCCTAAAGGAAGTCCGGTGTCAGCAGCATATCCTAACCCAGGCATGAGAAGGAAGATTAACGATATATAGAAGCTTTTACCTGTAACGTCGAATCAATTGACACGACTATCGAAATCCTTACCATTACATATTTAGACCTCCTAAGAGAATGTCTACCTACTTGTAAAAGCAGAAAGGAAAAGACACGAGGAGTACTGTAGCAGCCAAACATTGGTTTGAAAACATGCATTAATCAAACACAGATTAAGACAAAAAGTTATCAAACTAATTGACTGGAATTTCCTTGAAAAAATCAGAAACATTTAAAATTGAAATTAAAAATTGTCAACGCATATTGAATCACGACTGAATGATACTGGAAAAAAACAATCTACAGTCAGTACACTTAATACTCCCGTTCCCATGACATTTTTATTTGTTGTGGTTTTTTAACAGAAACTTTTTTTAATTCACTCTCATTCCATACACAAGTTCTCTAAAGCTGATATTTTAAGAAATATGCCATATGCCGAGGTCCCTCTTTCTCTTTGATAATCCTTGATTGCATGGTCTTGGGAGACAAAGTCTTCAAACAAAATGTTGGAATTCCTATGGGCACGTATTTTGCCCACCTTTGTTAGCCAACCTATTTTTATGCTTCTTCAAGCAGAATTTATTTTAAAACATCTAGATATGAGGGGAAAAAACTTGCTGTGGCTTTCGACTACACATTTAGATGCATGTACACTGCATGGATCCCATAAATTGAAATTAAACAAACTACAGAGTCTACAACATCTTTAACAGGTCGAGACCACTACCTTATATGGAAGGCAATTTTCAACACGTGACGATGTCTTCGTCACACCCGTTCTCCAATTAAGTGATTGAGTTCCAAAGCATGACACTCTACTACGTGTTTACGATTCAATGGCGACATGTGGTTTTCGTCGGTTTAGTGCACATTATCTAACTCGTCACCGGAAAATCTGCAGAGCTTCTTTGTCACTTTTCAAGATCATATTGTAAAGACATTGCTCCATGCTCACATTTAATATTGGAGTTGTTTTAGATGATTAATAGTTGCTTCGAATACCGTACAAACGCTTTAACATTTGCATGTACATGATTGTATATAAAATAATATCGAGGGGTTAAATAATAATTGCACACCATCTCCTGCTGTCTAAAACCAAGGACCTATATACTAACCTGCTAAAACTATGTACACGTATATCACGTGAAAAAAAACTTAATGTTTTATCGACACGATACTTGTAGAACAGGTCTAGGTCTCTTTGAACAATGGTTAAGGCCGATGTATTATAAGTTGATATAAGGCTTTATAATTATAAAGCAAATTTTGTAAATGTGAGCGTAGAAATGAAAGATTATGCATCATTTTAAATATTTCTTCCAAAAATCTCAAAAAAGAGTTGAAAATAAGTTTCCAAGGGACAATTCAAGTTGCCCTTTATTTTCAACACAGCTGAGTACTTGTAGTAGCCCACAATGCATTGCGACTCATTCATCAGTGGGTTAAGTAAACAGATAGCTAATTTACATGCAAATTTATGCTGACGTCAGAAAATATAGTGGGCTACTACAAGTACCCAGCTGTGTTAAGAATAAAGGACAACTTGAATTGTCCCTTGGAAACATATTTTCAATTCTTTTCTGAGATTTGTGAAAGAAATATTTTAAGGTCAAGATCTAGTAAATGAAAGGTGCCTACAGATTTATCAAATTTGAGAAATATATTCCTTTAATGATGCCTTATAAGTTTAGCTTGGTCAAATAAATTGTTTCGGGGCATAATTTGTAAATAAACAAGAAGAAAAACTGTATTTTAAACTGTCATTTTCAATGAAAAATTAAGATAACCAGTCATGAATATGGGAGTTTTTTTCATATTTGACAAAGGAAATGTATCCAGATTGCCTACAGTCTCTCAGAAAACGGTCATTAGTATGTTCATGGCCTCTCCTTCAAATCAATATCAAATTTAATATAGTTATCCGGTTTACTTTTCATATGATTTCAAATTGAATGTCATGAAAATACCCTAATATTTTCTACATAACTCTGTTAAAGCAGTAAAGTACCGGAAAAAGAAAGTTGAAATTGATTATGACGTCATAATGGATCTAGCACCAAAATATAGTCTAAAACTTCATTTACTAGTTCTTGACCTTAAATGATGTGTAATCTTTCATTTCTATGTTCACATTCACAAAATTTGCTTTATGAAGACTTATATATATCAACTCATAATACATCGGCCTAATATCATTGTACAAAGAGACGTAGGTGCTATCGTGTCATAAAACATTGAGTTTTTTCACATGGTATGTACATAGTTTAAGTAGGTAGTATATAGGTCCTTAAATTGGTTTTAGACAGCAGAAGGTGTGCAATTATTATTTAACCCCTCAATATTATCAGAAAGTGTTTTATGTACATGTAAACGTTAAAGCGTTTGTACGGTATTCGAAGCAACTATTTATCATCTAAAACAACTCTAATATTAAATGTGAGCATGGATTGGAGCAATGTCTATAGAATATAATCTTTCGATTTCGGTCTTATAAAGTGATCAAGAAGCTCTACAGTTTTTCCGGTGACGAGTTAAATATTGTGCAGTAAACCGACGAAAACCACGTGTCGCCATTGAATCGTAAACACGTAGTAGACTAATAGTGTCATGCTTTTGGACTCATTCACTTGATTGGAGAACGGGTGTGACAAAGACATCGTCACGTGTTGAAAATTGTCTTCCATATAAGGTAGTGGTCTCGACCTGTTATAACATCATTTTGGATTTTTAATAACAAGAGACGACAATGGGCAACACTCCAAAATGTATGACAAAGGAGACGTCTTCAACTTAAATTACATTATCAACTTTTCTTTTATATATAATACATGTAGTGATATTCTGCGCTACCGGGTATCACTTTCATTTTGCGTTTTCGTCTAATTCAGTAGTCAAAAACACGCTCTCTGATAACGCTCAGTTTTATAATGGGACAGGCTACTGATTTATAAGTTTGCAATACAGGGATTACAATAACCTCGCTTTACAGTTAGCATTTCGTATATTTTATGTTCTTTTTAATGATATTATTAGTAAAGATGTCCAATGTGTTTAACTTTAAAAATTGAATTTAAGAAGTCATGCCTTTCATACTAATTGTCAGGCTTGAATTTTTTCTAATACTAAATTTGATCACGGGAATATTGCCTTATCGATTACTTATCAAGACATAATCATAGTGTTTTTTTTTCCTCCGAGGTACTCATTTTCTAACTGCTTTATTTTTCTCTACACAAGCCCATGTGCTCTTCCTTTGCATCTGTTCCCTGGTTTGTTTTATAACTTAGACACATAATAAAATAATATAAATATATGTCTCCGTTTTTAGTAAAGAATGACATTTTTATTTTAGACTGAAAATAATCCAATACACGTTGTTATGCAGTTAAGATATTGCAGTATATACTGCAACGCAAAATCCCCAGCCATTAACAGATTAATCTTCTGTCATTGTCTCGATCGTTACGTTTGAGAATTTTCATCGGGATCGGGATATGGAATAGGCCTATGTCGTAATGTTGTTTACAAGAATAAATTGAGGATCTAATATATCTTTCACATATAAACTAAAGGCCAAAGTGAGTAGAATAATTTCAGTAAGCATAAGACATATAATTTCCATATATATATGTGAATGCATATTTCATTGTGACTTATTTTGAACGGCAAACGACGTAATGTTACAATTTGAATTTAGTCTACATTAGTCAGATATTGACATAACACATTTCCAAACTAGGCCTAGAAGTCGGTAAAAATGTACTAAGCCCAGAAACTTTGATATGTTTTGTTAATTTTTTTTTTAATTTACCCTTCCTAGGACAAAATATTGCAGAAGGGAAATGTAGCAAGTGCCCCACCCTTTTTCGCCTGTGAAATTATACAAAGTTGATGTTTGAGGTCCCCAGCTACGTAACAGGTAAAGGACTAGATATGTAGGACAAGGGGTAGAGTTCCCTGGAGATTTTGAGAGTTTAACCTGTTAACAATATGACTATTAAGAGATCTTTACTTTGGCTTGGTGTAAAATGCGGAGGATGGAGTCTCCACAGAACTCCAAAATGGAGGGTCGGAGAGTGCAAGGGGTGGAGCCTCTTGTGTTAGATGATGCAGGAGGTGGAGCAGTATGCTTGTCGTAAATTTAGCACGTGCTTGCAGCTTATTAGATCTGTCATCTAATTTTCTGATACTCAGTGAGAATATGTAAGAGTGTTACATTACCCGAACAATTAAAAAAAAAATTCCATTGAAGTTGAGTGAATGAAACTCAGTTATATCTCCCAACCTGATTTTGTGATGACCATTTGACAGTATCTGATGACATTTGTTTAAAAAGTCCATAAAATACTAAATGAGAAACAAAGAAACAGGAAACAGTAAAAAAAATAATGAACACCACATTTCAACAAGGGGAACAGCTTTGCTGATTATTTAATTTTTTAAGATAACAGAGACTGACTGAAACAGAACAGCATCAAAATTATTATCTTTTGGTGACATTATTTACAGATATATATAAATAGACTGATATGTATGTAAAGGTGTCAATGAATATCTGCCTCATTACAAAACACCTATTAGTTATTACCATCTGAAATCTGATTGCTGTCAAGACACTGTCCAATGTTGGAAATGTGCCGTGACGTCATTATTCACTCAGAAATATTATCCCAATTATCTACTGCACACAAAACATTTTAGAAAAATTAAAAATAATTAGTTAATAGATTCAGTAAATAAACTGATTGTTTTATTCGAGAACTCTGGCCATTAACTGTTTTTATCTTATTTTTTTGCTCTAAAAAGAATAAGAAACAAGCAACATGATAAAGAAACAACAAAATGAGAATCGAAATTACCTATAGATATGATAAAAACAAATGAGGGGCATGCAGCCTGTGCTTTTGATTTAAATTTCACAGATGCTAAGTGCAATGGAAACTGTCTGATTCACACTGCAATCTCGCAGTAACCCATGAGGTCTTGACAGATTTTATTAGTATAGGTATCAAATATCTGAAGGGCAAAATGTTAAAATTGCTAAGGGCTAGATTACCTAAACTTCTAGGGAAAGATAAAAAAATATATATTAGTGTACAGAAGCAAAGTTTTCCCCTCAATTGTTGTTAATATAACTGAAAGTCATGTTATTTTTTTTTTTGCTAAATTTCATTTTCTGTTGTCATTTAATTGTATCTTTTTTTGTGGTTTACACATACAGAAGCTTTTGCAGCTTTTACAGCAATGTGAAATATACTTTTTAATTGTTGATAATTTGCAGACAAAGTGATCTGCGATGTGTTATGCATGACATAATTATCTGCAATAAAATTTTTAGGACATACTGGTATCTAGACTCAGTAATTAATTCTGACAGGCACTTTTTATCTCTGATAAAAGCTCTACAAGCAACCCAGTTGTATTCAGTTTCTAAAATGATTGAAAGATAAAATGGGCAAATGAATTAAAATTGACACAAGAGGCTCCACCCCTTGCACTCTCTGACCCTCCATATTGGAGTCATTGTGGAGACTCCATCCTCCGCATTTTACACCAAGCCCTTTACTTTGACATGCAGAATTACCTGTATTCTTACCACTATTCATCTATATATGTCAGTGAAACCTATAGAGACCTAAAATTGTTGTGTTTGATTTAATGGGGATGGTTGCTGCCCCTGTCAGAATCAGCACCTGGTACAATGTATCATGATGTATACAGCTGAGGATGATAAATTTTTGTTGTTTGGAATTGGTCGCCTAATTTTTTGTTATTTGGAATTGGTCTACTAATTTTTTGTTATTTGCAACCCTTGATGCCTATGTAATTGTCAGAAACTGATTTTTACCTGTGAAATGTTTAATGTTTGCAAGGTAAGCTGAGCTTGCAAAATGAATCATGTTTGCAACCCTTAAATTTACAATAATACCAAGGATGGCAAATAACAAATGAAAAGATACGGTTGTTATTCCTATTCTATCGGAGCACTATATATTTCATATTAACAAATTTACATTACAATAGTGAAAAATTTCTTCCTGATTTTCAGTACATCATCATGACGACTGCAGGTCCAGGTGGATTTCAGGCTGGCACGGCTGTTGTCCCGGCTACTCAGGTGGAAATCAGTGTCCAGTGCAGGTAACTGATTTATACTTATACCACTGACTGGGAGAATATAGATCAGTGGTATGTATATATGTCAGATTCCCTATTGTTCTGCTATGTTGTTTAAATTTTCAAAAGACCTTTAGGAAAGTTTTTAACGATAAAATAATTTACCTGGGTAGGTAAGTTATTTGTCAAAAGTAAACAGCAGGGCATTGATATAATTATAGATTTATATTGAGAGTCAGTAAAAGTAAAATTCTAAATCGGTAAATAATTCACTTGCACAACATCATATACATTGTATACTGTTTTTTTTTTTCAGAAATTTAGCAGACATGGATGTTTTCTCTAAATCAGACCCAATGTGTGTTTTGTTTATGAAAGATATAAAAACTAACACTTTTTATGAGGTAAGGCTATCTTTGAAAAGAAAAAAAATATCACTTCAATATCTGAAATCTGAGCACAGTCTGAAATTATTTATCCTGTTTATATGGATTTGAAATTAGGTCGGAAGAACAGAAACAATTGATAACCAACTCAATCCAAACTTTGCCAAGAAATTTACACTCACCTACCTCTTTGAAGAATTACAGAGCATTAAATTTGAAATGTGAGTAAATGTAATAAAATTGTAATCCATCTTTACAAATGTCAGAACTATCATGTATCATTTTAAGATATTTCAAAATTATATTTTAGATATATAAAAACTGAAGTAAAACATGTAATATGTATACATTATTTTATGACATATATTTAAAGCGCTTACTTATACAAAATAACTGGAAAATTATGTACAGAAGATTCTTTTTTCAATTTCAGATATGATGTTGATTCTGCTTCTCATAATTTGAAAAATCATGTAAGTGAATTATTATTTCTCAGATAATGGCTTTAAGATGGAAAATGTCATCTAGTGGAAATTATTATAATTATTCTAGAGTATTCTAGATATATATTGATCAAAACTTAGAGGAGCAGCTTTGTTTTTGTTTTTGTTTTTTTTTTTTGGTTTTTTTTTTTTCTGTTTTAGGGGAGGAAGTAAGAAAGAAAAATACACATCACAAAATTAATAGCTTATCCACTTTTTAATATAATATGTAAATCATTCAATTGATTAGGCACCAAAATAATCGCTTATATTTACTTTGTTAACATTAGTTATTGATGACTGTCTGCTGTAGGACATAATTGATAACTTTCTGCTATAAGATTCTATTGATTCTTTTCTCCTGTAGGATTTCATTGGACGGATGGAGTGCAGTCTGGGAGAAATTGTAGGGGGTAGGACGGGGCCACAATAAGGAATCCAAGGTTTACATAGAAATATATATAGAACAAATCTTTAAAAAAGATCTGCATCACCCAAGTTACTCAGGTGAGCGATGTGGCCCATGGGCCTCTTGTTTGAAAAATACTGGGATTTTTTGTGCGTAAGATTGTTGCCACAAAAATAAAGTACATGCTTATCATCGATGCTTATGTATCATAAAGATAATGCATGGCAAAATCAAATATTACAGACTAATTATTGATATCTTCATATACATATATATAGTATACACTGTACTGCTTAGAGAATGTGCAGTTCTTATGTACCAGTATTTGGAGGTTATTTCCATGGAGTAATCTACTTACATCTGTATATATGGGAAGATGAAATATAAATATGACAACTAAATCTTTTCTACATATGCTTGTTTTTGAAAAAAAAAAATATTTTCAGGAATTTTGATGATGATATGTAGCATATTGTTACTGCTTCTTATATTTATTGCTTGGCACATATGTTTTATACATTTAGTTCTAAATGAACGAATAAGGCAGTGTTTACAATAAATTCAGGAGTACCAGTATCTAGTATTTCACTGGTACTAGTTAGAATGTAGGTTACATGTATACATAAGCCTTGTCCTTGTTTTGAAGCCAACTTATTACCTCAATGAGTATTTAACCTATGTCAGTATCTGTCATATGAAATGTTAACTCAGCATGAGACACCCTTTAGATATGTTGCTGACCTGTGTGTATGTTTGTCTGTTTTACAGTCAGAGGAGAGGAGCTAAGCAATTGCAAGGTTTGTTGATTTAATCACAGCCAGAGATGTTGTTTCCTGTTACATATATCTCTTCTAAAACGGCAACATAGCATTTGTTTTCGTTTATATCTTTAAAAAGATGCAAAATTGAACATTTTTATTTATTTATCTACGGAAAAACATGTAAATTTGATAGCTTTCAGTTTCAAAATTAGCTTGATGCTTAATCACACAAAATTTCTTTTAAAGTAACTCTCATCTTATTTTTTAAATTCAGGAGGAGATAACTCTTCATTTCCGAGCTAGTCATCTGGATAAGAAGGATTTCTTTGGAAAGTCAGATCCTTATTTACAGTTATCCCGAGTAAATGAAGATGGCAGGTGAGCTAAACTAACCCCCATATAGTTATTTATAATGAATGAAGATAACAAGTGGGCTGTAGTGCCCTCCTCCATACCAACATTTATAGAAGTACTGTAGAAACAAAAATTTCGTATGCATAAAATTTTGTTGATTTGTCATCTGAAAAAGGTTTTTGGACTTAAAAATTTCGTTGTTTCAACATTAAATGAATGCCAAATATAGTCATATAAAGATTTTGTATGGGATTTATTTTTGTTAATAATTGTTAACAATGAAATAAATGAATTTAATCCTAAATGGATATTTCTGGTTCTACAGTAAATACAAAGAATTGCTGTAAGCTGATTTTATTTTTTTGTGTGTGTGTTTGGGATGCAGTTACACTATATTTACTGCATAACCTTACTATCTTATTAACTGCGAGTCCTATATATGAAATACATAATATGGTCTGCAAGATCTTCTCACAAGTAATGGCCCAGATGTTAAGATAAGTAGATAAAGCCCTGTCTCTTCTGAAGTAAAAGTAGGTCAAACTTCTTAGTCTAGGTCTTGAAAATGAATTTAAGAATGCTAAATTTTAATGAAAGAAATTCTCTCTGGTAATGAATAGGTAAATTATAAAATACATAATTATGTAGGAGGTCAAACTTAAAGGTCAAGGACCCAGGGGAAAAAATTGAGGTTCTTATAGAAAAAATTTGTCACAGATAATGTTTGTCTTATATAAACACTCTACCTTTCCTTGTTCAAAAGTTATCTTTTCTATGCAGGTTTTTTTTATATTTATAGTAAAAGAATTAAGAATGTACATTGTACAGACTTTTTTTCATTGTTGTTATAGTTACACTGTGGTACACAGAACAGAAGTCATCATGAAGACGTTAAATCCTACCTGGAAACCCTTTACAATAATGTCCAGGGCCTTGTGTAATGGAGATTATGACAGGTGAGGATATATACATAATAAGAATATACATAGCTCTAGGTCAAGTTAAATACTCAATGTCTGGTTTTGAGTTCATTATAATTTCCTTTTGTTTTTATGTATCAAAGTATATGTGTGATTTTTTATATCAAACTTTTTTCAAGATTATTACACATTAAAACTTTTCTTTTTCTTCACAATTGGGAACATTAAGGAAAATATAGATATATTAAATGAAGCATACAATTGTATAGATTTATACATGCTTGGTATTATTATATTAAGCTTTTCTGCATTTTATTTATTCTACATTTTAGGAGCATTAAGTTTGAATGTTATGATTGGGACAAAGATGGAGGGTATGTACAATGTTTTTAAATAATTTTACAGTAAAACATGCTTATAACACAGATCCAGGGATGAAAAAAATTGCTTCTATATGCTTATGATATATATATCTATCAAGTGCTCAGTTTATTTTTAAGCGGAATGATAATCACTTTGCTACTACAAACATCGATTTATTATGAGCATGTTTGTTAACTGTATATCTGAAACAATTGCCCAGATTTATCAGAAAGAACTTGTAAGAGAAAATGAAATATTCTTAAACTTAATAATGAGGAACTTAAAGGATAGTATAACTCATGTAATAATACATATATAAAATGTAAATATTTTTATTGCTTTAAATTTTTTACATAGCAATTTGATCCATGGTACAACAATGTTTTATTTACCTGGTATTTTTTTAAATGAAATCGACTTCTGAAAGTTGTAGAAACATATTCATCTTGGATAAATTTTATATTTTTATCCATATTTATTTTAAGGCACGACTTAATTGGAGAATTTACAACAAATCTCCGAGAATTGTCAAGGGGTCCTTGTTCTTCCAATGTTTTTCTAGTAAGATATTCTGACATTATTTGTTGTTTCTTGTGTAATGGTTTGAAAGAGAGTTTGTAATTTTGGAGAATCTAATATTTACATCAAACTTATTCACCAATTTGATCTGTATGTGAGAAAAATCATGACATTTTATGTAACTCTTTTTTATTTGATGAATTTTGAAATGAAACATTGATTTTATGAGTATTTTTAGAGCCACATTGTGAACATGTCAAACTAGGAGATGTGTTTTTCTTTTCTTTTGTTAGGTAATACACCCAAAGAAACAGGCAAAGAAAAAGAAATATAAAGATTCAGGGGAGGTAATTCTATGCGTATAATTTTCAATCTGACAATGTTTCCTTGGGGACTATACTGCATAAGTGAATGCTTTCAGTCATCTTGTGAATTAAACAGTTCCTCTATAATTAAAAAAAGACTTGTAATTTTATTCCTCTACCATACGTTTCATTGGGAGCCAATAAAGCATAAACTGGAAGAGCAATAGTACAAGTTTAATTTTAATGAGATTGGTGTTGTATCTGTCTATCTCTTTTAAAACATCTAAATCTTTCTTTTTTAATTTCAGGTGCTACTATTGAGTTATAAATCAGAGCAGATCTTTTCGTTTCTGGATTACATACAAAGTGGGTCAGTAGCAATATAAATATTTATTATAAATAATTACCGTTGACAGATATTACTGTTCTTTGCAGTACTAGTATTTCAATAATTTTTTTCAACAGTTTTTAAACAAGGAAAATCATCAAGCTTTTTGTTTTTTATTTGTTTATATTTGTATTTTAAATATAAAACATGCAGTTAATTTAAACGAGATTAAAAAAAATATATGCTACAACTGTCAGGAACAGATTTTACTGAAATCATCTAAAACAGTGAAAATGTAAAAAGCTTTATTGATTTTAGTAGCACTGAAATGAACTTCACAGTAGCCATAGATTTCACTGCCTCTAATGGAAACCCCTCTTCTCCCTCATCTCTTCATTACCTGAACCCGTACGGAACCCCAAACCAGTACGCTGCGGCCATTCAAGCTGTAGGGAATATTATTCAGGACTATGACAGGTAGGGAAATCAAATATGACAATAAATGTCCAGATGTATTATAACATTTTACATGCGCTACATGTATAATGCTCATCCTCTTTCATTTTATCTGTAAGATAGATGTGCTATACAGCAGTCATGCACATCTGATCTATCAGCTGTACAATAAATGTGACTCGCATATATTTTACCCACCCGAATAAAACATTAATGGGAAGTAGAATCTTACCCTGTAATTTGAATTGTTTATCATAAACCACCAAATTTTTTGTTGATGTTTTGTACAGTATTTTTTGGCAATTTACAGAATTATTAAGTTTCAGTATTTCCCAGGCTTCTGTACAGTTGGGGGGGGGTAAATTTATCCTTTTTTGTCACATATTGTACAGAACTACTTCTTTTTCTTCAGTGATAAGTTGTTTCCTGCCCTGGGATTTGGAGCAAGAATGAGTGATGGCTCTGTCCACCATGAGTTTGCATTGGTAATAAATAAGTTTTATACTTCTAATAATAATAATAAAAATCCAGAGGCATGAATAGATAATAAATGATGTTAAAAAAAAATCACACTATTTTATACTACTTGTATTTATAATATCAACACCCACAAATTTCCCCTTTGCTTCTTGACTTGTAGCTTCAATATTAGATTTTTATGACACATTATTACTGTAAACCAACTTTTATTTGCGACTATTTTATTTCGCGATTTACCAGGGATAAACTAGTTCACGACGATTAATTTTCGTGAACAAGCCTTTTGCATCTGTTGTTAATGGACACATACACTTTAAGGACCGGTTCACAGGGAGAAATATTCGAGATGATGGGGCTCTCAAAAACTTCTCGAAAATTTCTTGCACGGGAATAAAAGTTGGTTTGTATATGTTTTATTTTATGCAACAACTGTTACAAACACACCAGATTTTTTTTAAAACAGAGAGACACAGCATTGCCCAATTCTTTGACTCCTGTTTTTCTTTTTTTACCTATTGTAGAATTTTAACCCCTCTAGCCCGTTCTGTCAGGGTGTAGAGGGAGTCTTGCAGGCGTACTACAATTCACTGAAGAACGTCCAGCTGTACGGCCCCACAAACTTCTCCCCCGTCATTAACCACGTGGCCAGGTAAAAACAGGTGTTAACTTACACATTATCATTAACATGTGTTTTATATGTTTTATAATGTTTTATAAATGGGAATTATTTGGCCATGTAAAGGCATTTTCTAATGCAGTTGGTTTGTAAAACATGTTTTAATTGGCTAATGTGCTTTGTTTGAGGCAGTAAAACAAGCATTAACGAGAGTGAAAGCTTTTCATTGTGCCGTCAAAATAGAGAGACGCAAAAACACAATGTTCTGTGACGTATTTCATATAACGAAACAACAAAATAAGACGTAAACAACAAACAAAATGCATAGTTTCCATTATAATGGGAATATGCGTCACCGGTAAAACGGATGTTTGCGACCGTTAAATCAGCATTAACGGTTGCAAATACATATATTACCTGGCTTCTAGGGCAGCATACCAGGATATTTGCCCCAAGGTGACAGGAAAGCTCTGGAGTGTTATGTCCCCCTATGCCTTCAGCAAATATTCTGGTATTGCTGCCTGAATTTTAAGCCATGTAATATATGATATATAACATTTTTAAACATTGAACCCAAATCGGTTATCAAACATATTTATTGAACACAATGTACACATGTATGTTGCGTATAATTCTGAAATGTTCTGTCCTGTTTCATGGCAGAATGTTTTCAGTATGCTGATACTTATGTTGATAACCTTTGTTGTATTTAAGGAATTTTTCTCCTCAATTAAATTATTCGCATTCCTCTGAATTCAAATGAACAAATTGCAGACATTTTAATTTTCGCGGAACTTTTTGCTTTTGCTTAGCAACTGCCTCTGTGAATTTTGAACCTGACGTAATTAATATGCAGAATGATTGCACGCGAGGGAATATAACTGTGTTCGGGAGGGCAATATAACTGTTTCCGGTGAAATATAACTGTATCCGGCTGATTCAGCAGTTTTTCAGGGCATATGGATAAAAATATATATTTCTGTTATAATGGTTGTGTTGATGTAAAATGTAAAATGGGCAAATATTCAGTTAAATATGTTTGATTTTATTTGAATATGCACCTGAATGTAGCCGTACGAGTCAAATGATGCAAACATCGACTCTTTTATAGCGTTTTTCATTCATTTTGTTGTTTCTGGGTCTTCTCTCCATGAATCAGTGATTTTTAACAGTAAAATTTTTACCAGTTGTTCAAAAAATGGAGTGCATTGAGCACAAAAATTATTTAGTATAGACTTCTATTATATTCTATTACTTGTAAATGTACAGCTGTTGTATCCAGCATAGATAATTTATCTTTCTTGACACCTTTTAATTGAAAAAACTATTTACAAATAAACAAACATAAGACAGAAATCCATTCCAATGCAGTTTCTATAAGATGTATAAGATACGCATTAAAACTACATGGTGCTTGGACATTTAAATCTGAATTGTTTTGTGTCAGTGATTCCTGCCGACTGCCTATCTAGTGCGCCCACTTTCTTAGAAGATAGTAATTCTGTATTTTAAAGTCTGCATTGATAAAGAATATAGGTAATTTTGATAACTCAGGATCCTTGGGATGGAATGGGATCATATTTGCTAATGAAAGTTTAACATTGAAATTCATTATAATGTAAAAATGGGGAAAATCTTCTCAGAAAAGCACAGGCATTCAACACAGTTCCAATAGTATGGTTCTTGCTTATAAACTATACACTTTACTTATCTGTTCTGTAGATTTGCTCAGGCAATACAAGATGGCAGTCAGTATTTTGTTTTGCTTATCATCACTGATGGAGTGATCACAGACATGCAGCAAACACAGCAGGCTATTGTTAACGTGAGTACAGTTAGTTTAGTGTAAGTATAGTACATTGTATGTTTAGTATAAGTACAGTTTGTTTATAATAAATACAGTATGTTAAATAGACCTTGTACAATATCCAATCCATTGTTTTTATTGTCATTATTATGTGTATTACTTGCAGGCCTCCAGACTTCCTCTGTCCATTATCATTGTTGGTGTGGGGGATGCTGATTTTACTGGTATGTGTGATATAACATGTCACTTAATTTAGAAGGCATCATTTTCAGTAACAATATGTAATATCACATATTTTGAAGATGTTAAACATGTACACACACATTCAGAAAAAAATACAGTTCATGTTTCTAAAGAAATTATTATAAATCAGTTTGGGACATGTATCCAGATGCATTTACATTCAACTATAAAAAGATTTTATGAATGTTTATGAATAAAAGATTTCAAATGTCCAATTGTAACATTATACATGCTACATGTTGGGAAGTGAGTACCATGATTTAACTCTTGAACCTACATTTACAGACTCTATAAATAACTTATCTGTTTCCTTATAAGATCAGTCATTCCTACGAACAATCACAAATGACAATAATAAAGTTACACGATCCATAATTTAGGAATTCATTGATATCTCAAAGTAGTTCTGAAGACAGAGTGAAGTTTATTCTCTGGCATTCTTTGACTCTTTAGAAAAATGAGACAATATGCTTCCTGTATTTAACTGAATAAAACATTTCAGCAATGAATATTTTGGATGGTGATGATGTCAGACTATCGTACAATGGAGTGTACGCAGAGAGAGACATTGTACAGGTATTGTAACGTAATACTATTTGTCCACTGTTCTATCAAGTTCTAAATTATAAGATTATTTCTTTAATGATGTTGAGCTTTTTAAGTACCGTTCAATCTGGTATATTCTAAATGATAGAACGCTTTTAAACACCTTTAGTTGTGTTGAGTTCTTTAAGTTCTATTCATTCAGATAATTGTTCCATATTCTTTGTATATGTGCTACAATTCCACATGTTGCTATGATGATTTTTCTAATTAGATGTAAACTAAAGGTTTTAATTTTTTTCCCCATAGTTTGTTCCATTTAATGACTTCCTAAACCGTGGTAACATGATGTTGAGTCAAGCAGCCCTAGCTAAAGAAGTGCTGGCAGAAATACCCGATCAGTTTTTGTCGTACATGAAAAAGCACAATGTAAAACCTCGGATATCAGCTACTGCCCCGCCATAGACCAACCTATCCCTGAATTAGAGATATCATTTAAAGACATCAAAAGATCTTAAGATTTTTAATGCAATAAACTTTTTTTTAATGTAATAAATAGGTTTTACATTCAATACGTACAGTTATCCTGTTAAAGCATAATCCAACACTTTTGCCACTTATGTATTTGTCCATGTAGTAATTACTGCTGTTCATGTAGAGTGTATTCATACACTGTGGTTAATTTGTGTATTATGCTCTTGACAATTACCGTATTGGTTTTAGATTTACTAGGGATCTATACATGTACACTGTATATCTCCCAGATTTTGTAGGACAGGTGCTTTTACATTTACTTGTATTAATTCAAGTTAGCGTGTTAATAAAAAAACATCAGCCATGTGTAGAAAAGGCAGTATCTGAATTGAGGTGTCAATTTTGCCCATGTGAACAAAATAGTTTGTACGGAGGCATTCTGTCAATGTTTTGACATTATCTTATGTGCATTTGTTTGAGATGACCATTGTGTCCTTTAAAGTTTCACAGCTACATCAAGCAGAATTTAAAACCTATGTAGGTTAAGGGACATCGGTTGTGACTTCACTCTAGATTTCTTTAAACATTCTTAATGTGCAATATTCATTGTCAAGACATTTAAGTAGGTGATTCTGTTGCTTATATACCTTTTTTGGCATTCTCTTAAGGTTTAGACTGGTAATTATAAAGTTTTTATCTTGTATCCATTTTTATGTAATTTATTTTATACAATTTATTTTTATCTTTAAATAACTGTGCGAGATACTTTCCCTGTATTTTATTGTCACAAGACCATGCACTTGAGTAGACTTTCTGATGGACATTGGATATATCTTTTGAGTACAGACTTTAAACTGAATGCTGTTTGGATATGTATTGACTGTAAATTGGTTTCAGTTTGTATCTCAGTTAATTTTTGAACTGCCTTAAGTTTAGATCTTCATTGACTTTGAAATGACCACAGCTTGGGTACTTGTAGCTGTTGATTTTTAATATGCCTATAATGCAGCATCCAATGACTTTGAACTGAATTCAGTATAAAAACCGGTTTCAAACTACTCAATGTGCACTCTTATTTTCATGTAAACAAAATAAATGCTCAACAATGCTCAATATATTCAGATGTAATTCTATTTTTTAATTTGTACAAATTGATATCAACATAGCATATGTTTTTAATTGTTTATTCTTTTGTTAACTTCTGACTTGGTTAGATACAGGTGTACTAACCCTTTGATTTTAGCTACCTATGTTCAGTTTTAGATGATTAAGCTTTACATGCATCTTGGCCATTGAAGTTTTTAAAACATCAATTCTGTGATTTTATAATGCATTTTAGAAATGTTCTTTGCAATGAATGTATTCGAGTCCAGTGTTAGGTTGGTGACCAATAGTAATCTGTTTTTGTCCATTGTGTTGTGCATTGGAAGTCATCCAATGAAATTTATACTTATATGCCTTCTTCTTGTACGGGGATTCAACAGTTTTGGTACAGAACATCTATGGGGAGATGGGCCAAAGATGATGAATTTTATGGTTGCTTCTTACCTGGGTCTTGATGTATTGGGCCAATATCATGAAAGTTAATACAATCTTTAAAAATTTACTTCTTTACCCCTGGAAAACAAGCAGTCAAACTGTTATCATGAGTATAAATTATTAAAATTATATTAAGATTAATCGCCCCAGGTTCAGGGATTTTGATATTTGGACAAAACTGTTATGGTCATGTTAAATTTGTACATATTGTTTTAAAATCTTTTTTCTCCTGTGTATTTTAAAAACTATCAAGCAATAAACTAATAGTATAATAAGTGCATGCTTATCATGTACAATGGATGCCTCTATTTTTAAATGTTGAAATTTATGACCCCAGGGTCAGGGGTTGAGTGTTAGGATAGCGCTTTATTGATTAAATGTAGTAAGAATGCAACAATTCTTTTGAAATCTTTTCTTAGACTACAGTGATATGTGAAAAAACTAGTCTGTTGTTTACAACTGAATGCTAGTAACAGTAGACAGTTCATTAAGCAACAGTCTGGCAAACAGAGGCAAATGACAGCTTTAACCTCAGGGTTTATCTATATATTGATCCTTGGTTGTCTTTTTTCTCTCAGTTTTAAACAATGTAGTACCCAGTATATAACTCTATCGGTTTATGTTCACATTTATTTCATAATTATAAAACCATGATTTTATGGAGCCTTTACAGGGTCATATTTTACTCAGGTGACCGTTGAGGCCTATGGTCCTCTTGTATTCATTGCTGTTCTTGAAATGTAACATAATATTTAAAATCATAGACCTCAAGTGGATACAAGTCTTTGCTAAAACTGATACTGTTATTAGTATTTTCTATATATCAGTTAAAGTTTCAGTAGTTTTTTTCTACTTTTACTAAATAGATCTATATAATTATATATTTAAAAATTTTGCAAATAAACTTTGAAACTCATGCACCTTTCTAACTTTATTTTGATTTTACCCGAATTGTTTAAAAATATTACTGTTAATTAGATTAATACTTTGAGAGAGAGAGTTGGTTATACTTGGCGGAATTCCTAACATATTATAATCTATGAGTCTTCAAGTTCAAGACCCCGGTATCATTTAAATGTTACTTATAGCATTTTACATCAATGTATGTAATTCATACGCATTGAGGAAAGTAGTCGGGAAAATGTTTTCCATGTTTTTTTTTTTACGATTTCGATATTTTACGTGCCAGGAAAACGACAGAACCGGTGCCAATAAGAAAACTGGGAAATCGCCGCCCCCAACCGGTGGCACAGGTACTTGGGTCGTGGTTTATAATATAAATATGTATGTACCCTATTGATATGTAATACTTTTTTTTTTACATATTAATAGGTACATACATATTTATATTATAAACCACAACCCAAGTACCTGTGACCGGAGGCGGCATTTTCGAGTTGATCTTAGATACTTGCGAACAGAATTAAATTATTTCAAAGTTATCAATAGTACAATACTTTAAAAACTTACCAATATAGTTTTTATGATTCATTTATAAAATAAACAATCCGTTGAAAACGTTTTATCACACTGTTGATATTTTATCTTCATTTCGTGCATTTTAAAATCTTGCATGTCCTGTTACGAAATCTGGAGTGACAAGTCTTTTCATTGATATTGATGAGTACTAGAGGCATTGTGCTTTTGATCAATTCTGAATTCGGCATTAAGTTAGAGTATCGAAATTAACTCTAGGCGAAATTTCTAGTTTTCGTAATGGCGCCGGTTCCTGTAGCGTAAAATATCAAAATTGTATTAAAAAAAAAAAAAAAAAACATAGAAAACGTCAGATATTTTGAACTATGAGGATAGATACATAAAGTTTTTAATATCATATCGCCAGTGACAGTTTTATGCAATCATTAATCCTCTCAGGACTTAATAAGAAATAAATATTCTTTTCTTTTTTCTGGTAGGGGATGCAGATAGAGCAGAACTTCTGCAGAAAGATGTCAGTCTGAGGCACAGGTCTGACTTCGGGGAATGTGAGAATCACAGGCGCTTGACGATTTTAACCTTTCTTTTCATAAATATAAATACACATGTACCCCCTGCCTAGGGGATATTTATATTCATGAAAAAAAGGTTCAAGTTTACGTCAAGCTCCTGTGGTCTGAATATCGGAAAAGTGCAACACCGGCAAAACGACCATGACGTTTTTAACGTCATTTCAATTATGACGTCACAGTTTTTTCAAAAAGAATGTCGCCTTTTGGTTTCTTTATTTGTCAACTATGTTTTCTTTCTGTATTTTGTAAAAAGATCAATAAACAGGTAAACTTTTTATAATGAGTTTTTTAAAATAACTTTTAAACTGGTAATAGGGAGTTATATGTTGCATAACCTTTTTATATTAACTCTTTTCACGTGTTTTTTGCTTATGCATGCAGAACGTGGACATACTGGAGGATGATCCTGAAAATGACAACAAAGTGATTCCATTTCCGGAGAGTTTCACCAGACTTGTGAACGAGCACATTAGGGATTCCCTGAATGCCCTCTCGGTTCAAGAAGCATCGCGTTTTACAATAGACTGCAGTAATTACGTCACAGATAAGATAATAAGTAATTTTAGGCAGTCGAAATTTCGATGGGTCCATAATGGAATGCGGCTCTCAACTGATAAAGGAAGAATTGTGCATAAAAAGGGTGAACTAACGTTTAAAAGGGTACTGTTGAAGGATGGAGGCTCGTATCTTTGTCAAATAGAATATCAGCCATATTTAGTGAAGACAGTAGGTGTGTATTCACTGATGGTCAAACCACTCAGGCCACGCCTTAGAGTCGTTAAGTATGGCAAAAAATTTTGCGTGCAGTGTAACAGTGCGGGTATTGGACACGCGTATCTGTATACAAAACGTAACTGGATCATTAACAACTCGTATACTGTGTTTCCAAACGGTATCCCGGCCACCTCTATCTTCGAAGACTGTATAGATTTCGCGCTGCCCAAAATGACTGGCTTTTGGAAGTGTGTGACGTCTCAAGAATATTCAACCAGAGAATGGACAACTGCTTACCTCCAAATACAAGTGACCAGAGAGCCTTCTTTTTCAGGGAAAATTGAGAACGTCGTTAAAGATAATTGGATTCATTTTCTTTTAATTTTTCTTGGCATTGGTTTGTTTTTTGTGTCGCTTTTGGTTGCGAAATTCAAGAAAGGGGCATTTTTGAAAGGTGAAAGTGCAGAAAAACCACCATTAGCGATTACAGAAGAGGAACCCCTGTCAGAGAATGCACCACTTACAGTTGAAAATAATAATGAAAACGAAATGTACTTTGATGAGCAAGAAAACTAAACCAAGTTGAATTTTTAGATTTAAAAAATGAGCATCTTTTTCACAGCAGATGAAAATAAGTATTGTCTCTGGATTCGGAAATAAATAGGAGATCTTTTGACATTGACAATGTTAAAATTCCAAAATATACAATCTGTCATGTTTATTAAAAATATTAATCAAATATTTGTAAAAATCCAAGTCAAGTAATCTGAAATTTGATTTTTTTTTTCGTAAAACTTAAACAATATATAAAAATTTCTGTCTAATAGGGTTGCAACGTGTTCTCAACGTAGGCAGAATTTCGGTTACAGTCTTCAATACTTATTACAAGCATTATAAATTCAACTACATGTACTTGATTAAAGACTGCATTTATTTTGATTGTGCTAGCCAAACTCTCAGACATCAGTGGAACTGGGATCACAAAATTCACAATTTTTCATTCAGTATGTACTAACAAAGAGTGACCATCTTTAAATGGTATCCAGCCGTTTTTGTCATACAACAGTATAGAAATAAGACGATATTTAAACAAGCAAATTCAAAGAATTGTGGTCCCCCGCTTTCGGCGTCCTTGTGGGAGAGATGTTATTTTTTATGACATATTGTGTCTAATATGAACACCCTATCATATATCAGTTATTTAGAAATTATCACTGAAGTTGATTTTCTAAACAATAAGATCAATCGTGAAGGTCAAGGGGTAAGAAATCATAGCATGCTGGAAATTATCTTGTCACAGGTGACGCACATGAAAGCCATATCTCCTCTCAATATATTAGGAACAAGATGACCCCGTATGGCAACATATCGAAGATTAAACTTTTCTTAAATGCAAATTAAATACATGTATAATATTACCCAAAGTAGGGTTTTTCTCACAAGAAATACGATTGTGAAATACAAAATCCCTAGCAACACCTGTTCAAAAGTTATAATCTAGGATAAATTTTTGAAAGGTAGGTCAAACCCCAAGTTGAAAGGGTCTTGTCACTAGTAATACATATGTGAAGGATGAAAACCCTTACCGTTCAAAAGTTATGGCCAAGGTTAAAGTTTTTTATAAAAGTAGGTCAACTCCAAAGTCAAAGTGTTAAAGTTCTTGGTATCCAACGAAAGTTCTTCTCACAAGGATTACATATATATGAAGTACGAAAGCCCTAGCCCTTACCATTCAAAAGTTATGGTCAAAGTTAGAGTTTTTTCATAAGTACGAAAACCTCCAAGGTCAAAAGGTCAAAGTTCTTGGTATCCAATGAAAGGTCTTGCCACAAAGAATACATATGTGAAATATGAAAGTCCTAGTATCTACCGTTCAAAAGTTGTGACCAAGATTAATTTTTTAAAAAGTAGTTAAAATGTCAAGGTCAAAGTTCTTAGTATCCAATGAAAGGTCTTCCCACAAGAATTACAAAGGTGAAGTATGAAAGCCCTAGCCCTAACCATTCAAAAGTTAAATATGAAAGTCTTAGTACTTACCATTCAAAAGTTATGGCCAAAGTAAAAATTTGGAATTTTTGTGTTAAAGTAGGTTAAACTCCAAAGTCAAGGTCAAGAGGTCAAATTTGGTATTGAAAGGTCTTTTCACAAGGAATACATATGTGAAATAAGAAAGTCATACTTATACTAAATCAAAAGTTATGGGCAAGGTTAAAGTTTTTGTGACGAACAGACTGACAGACAGACGGACGAATGAGATTTAATGCCCCCTCGCTTTCGCGAAAGCGGGGAACAAAAATAATTGAACAATAAAAACTTCTTCTAAAATACCATAAAGTTACGTAAAAAACTGAACTAATTTGGCTTTTCAGATAAAAACAAGATGTGTTTGTGAAACACTGATGCTCCCATATGGCAACATAACAAAGATTAAAATTTTCTAATGCAAGTTTAATATATTCGTACTAAAAGTAGATTATTATTATTCTCACTGGAAATACAATTGTGAAATATGAAAGTAGGCCAAGGTTAGAAATTTCATAGGTACATGAATCTTCAAGGTCATTGGTATCCAATGAAAGGTCTTGCCACAAAAAATACATATATGTAAAGTATGGAAGCTCTAGCCCTTACAGTTCAGAAGTTATTACCAAGGTTAAAATTTGAAAAAGTAGGTCAAACTCCAAGGTCAAGGTCGAAGGTCTTGCTATCAAATGAAAAGTCTTGTCACAAGGATTAAATATGAAAAGTATAAATAAAGCACTAGCTCTAACCCTTTAAAAGTAATGGTAAAGGTTTGCTTTTTAAATGTAGGTCAAACTTTAAGGTCAAGGTCAAAGGGTCAAAGTTCTTGGTATCCAATGAAGGTTCTTCTCAGAAGGATTACATAAGTGAAATATGAGATCACTAGCTCTTAGCGTTCAAAAGTTATGGCAAAGGTTAAAGTTTTTTTCATAAGTACAAATCTCCAAGGTCAAAGTCAAAAGGTCAAGGTAATTGGTATTCAAAGAAAGGTCTTGCCACATAGAATACATATGCAAAGTATGGAAGCCCTTGCCCTAACCATTCAGAAGTTATAGTCAAGGTCAAATTCCAAGGTCGAGGTCAAGGGGTAAAAAGTCTTGCTATCAAATGAAAGGCTTTGTCACAAGGATTAGATATATTAAATATGAAAGCATTAGCCATAACCCTTTAAAATCTATGGTCAATATTTGCTTTTTAAAAGTAGGTCAAACGTCAAGGTCAAAGGGTCAAAGTTCTTGGTATCCAATAAAGGGTCTTTTCACAAGGATTATATATGTGAAGTATGAAAGCCTTATCCCTTACCGTTCAAAACTTATGGCCAAAGTTAAAGTTGTTCACAAGTATGAAAATCTTCAAGGTTGTTGGTGCCCAATGAAAGGTCTTGCCACAGAGAATACATATGTAAAAGTTTGGAATTTTTGTGTTAAAGTGGGTCAAACTCCAAGGTCAAGGTCAAAAGGTCAAATTTTGTGGTACCCAAATAAAGGTCTTGTCACAAGAAATACACAAGTGAAATATGAAATTCGTAGCTAAACTAAATCAAAAGTTATGGACAAGGTTAAAGTTCTTGCGGACAAACAGACAGACAGACCGACTGACACGACAAAAATATATACCCCTTTTTTTACGGGGGCATAAAAAACACTTCATGATCAAACGTCTATGAAACTCTATAATTTTCATCAAGTGGTTTTCGGAGATAATGTATTCGAACAAACCGTTGGAATTCCCATGGGTACCAATTGCGCCCTTGTTGACATAAGCAGGCCTTTTTGTATTCATATGAAGCAGAATCTATATTTTAAAAAAACCTAAACATGAAAAGAAAACACTTGGTCAGACTTCTATCCATGGTTTCTAATTATCTGATGATTTTTTAAGATTTTTAAGATAAATTTAAACTTATAATTTACAATAACATGTTCTTACACAAAAAACCAACATGCATTACCAGGGGTTTTGAAAAGATATCAAATTGTGAAAATTTTTCACTATATTCAAAGAAAAATGTACACAAAGGGCGATATATGGTAAGTGTCTCAACTGGCCCCTTAAAATGAATATCTTATTTGTACTTAATATATAGCTTTAATTTGTACAGCTATATATGCGACCTTTATTGTTCATTTTCATTTTGATCAAAATGCCGTTGTTTTAGAAATATGACATCATGAAAATAACGTTTTTCCGCCATTTTAGCATATTTTGTATAAAATTGCTTTTTTTCATGCAGTTTTTCTTCCAGAAAATATAGAGCGCAGCTTAGAACAAGATTTATATTTTTACCAAAGATGCATCTATCCAATACTTACGAAAGCCGGATAGGCTCATTTCTGAGAAGATAAAAAAAATTTAACTCGTTATAACGAGTTAATTATCTCGTTATAACGAGTTAGTATCTCGTTATAACGACTTAGTTATCTCGTTATAACGAGTTAGTATCTCGTTATAACGACTTAGGTATCTCGTTATAACGAGTTAATTATCTCGTTATAACGAGATAGTATCTCGTTATAACGACTTAGTTATCTCGTTATAACGAGTTAATTATCTCGTTATAACGAGATAGTATCTCGTTATAACGACTTAGTTATCTCGTTATAACGAGTTAGTTATCTCGTTATAACGACTAAGTTATCTCGTTATAACGACTTAATTATCTCGTTATAACGACTTAGTTATCTCGTTATAACGACTTAGTTATCTCGTTATAACGACTTAGTTATCTCGTTATAACGACTTAGTTATCTCGTTATAACGAGTTAATTATCTCGTTATAACGAGAAAATTAACTCGTTATAACGAGTTAATTTTTCTCGTTATAACGAATTAATTTTCTCGTTATGACGAGTTAAAAACTGATCTAAAGTTGATATATCTAAGTGATAGGAAGTATAGTAGTATAACATATAAAACCGAGTTGATCAAGTTTGTTTATAGTGTGTATGATAAAGATTTTTATTGAAAAACAGCAAACTAGTTTATCTATTTTTTTTTTCGAGGGGTTGTGCCTGTGATTGTATTCTGTTTATGTATAAACGATGCAGTTGATATTGTATACTTAAAAGACCGAAGACAAATACATGTACATGTATACGGAAACTTATGACTGCCTCTTGATGTTGTGTTATGAGTGAGCAGTAGCCCCCGAATTTTACGCCCATGGCCTCATTGCTGATGTCTCCATATCCCCCTTCTTCAAAATATTTCTGACTCTCAAAATAATATATATATCACACTGTAAGTGTATATGATATATGTTGCATTAACGCCTGCGTTAGCTTCCTATTATACTGTATTAATTTCGGTACTAAAACATTGGTTATGAAAGCTAATAAGTCATCCAAACATATCAGAAAAATTAGTGTCTTTTATTGGAGAAAGTTGTCATAAATAAATTGCCAAACTTTGAAGCAAGTACATTTGGTAATAGATTCTTTTTATATTGTGTCCTTGGAGACGTTCACGTATAAATGTGTAAATAAAGATTGCTATACGTATCAAATTGTGATTATTGACAGCAAGATAGTTCAGGATTAATACTATTTAAACCATATCGCAAATTAAAATTGCAACTTTTTATCAATATTGAAGTGAAGTATGACTGATAATTATCAACTAAACATCAATGACATTAAAACTACAGTCATTTTTAATTCATAACTAACTCGTTATAACGAGTTAATTATCTCGTTATAACGAGTTAATTATCTCGTTATTACGAGTTAATTAACTCGTTATAACGAGATAATTAACTCGTTATAACAAGATAACTAATTCGTTATAACGAGATAATTAACTCGTTATAACGAGATAACTAAATCGTTATAACGAGTTAATTAACTCGTTATAACGAGATAACTAAATCGTTATAACGAGATAACTAAATCGTTATAACGAGTTAATTAACTCGTTATAACGAGATATTAACTCGTTATAACGAGATAAGTAATTCGTTATAACGAGATAAAACTAAGTCGTTATAACGAGATAATTTACTCGTTATAACGAGGTAATTAACTCGTAATAACGAGATACTAACTCGTTATAACAAGATAATTAACTCGTTATAACGAGTTAAATATTTTTTTATCTTTTCAGAAATGAGCCTATCCGGCTTTCGTAAATACTTATTAGCGACAGAAAAATTATGTATGTTCTACACTGCGCTCTGTGTTTCCCATAAGAAAAAAACATCAAGAAAAAGGCATAATTTTGGCTTTTTTGTTAGATAGCAAAAATATCATCATTTCTCATGTCATTTACAGCTAGTGAGTGCATATAGATGTGAAAAATATATTGGAAATATTTCTAATATAATCTCTTCTACAAAATAAATATCAATTAAACATATTTGAATGTCATTCTAAAATGTTGATTTTTAGGGGGCCAAAATTGGCTCTTATCATATATACTCCTTACAAAACATAAATTCCATATTTTTTTAATCAACAAATGTTTTAGAAGAGGTGAACAAATCTATATATAGACATTAAAAGTATGACACACAGGCCCTTCTATTAGTGGAATTCTTCAACTCCAGGGAAGAATCCAATAAAGTTCAAACTACGTTGCGTATGAACTAAAGCAAAAAACATTCAAAAACTTCTTTACGATATGAATAAAACAATTTATCCGGAACTGAACTCGAAAAACAATCAATTTTAATAAATAAACAATATACATGTATAATTTTCAACGCGAATTCTAAATGAATACAATACAGGTCTGTCTTGTCAGTATCATTCAAGTATTTGGATGTTTTACCGACTACAAACCTATGACAACTGTACTTACTGTCACATTCCTCATGTATTTAGTTAATAAAGAAAGAAAGAACCAGTATAAGATTGTTAGGTCTTCTAACTTTTTTTTTCAAATTCAAGACCCTGCTCTGAGTATGATAAATTTTAACAAGAGGCCCAGGGGCCACAGCGCTCACCTGAGCACATCGGGCTTGAATTTACTCCCCTCCCCCCCCCCTTCCAGGCGGTCATCATTTGAACAAACTAGAATCTACACTACCTGAGGATGATTCCATATAAATATCACTAATCATATTAAGCTTTGAAGTACTTGAAAAGAAGATTTTAAAAGGTTTCCCTATATATCCTTATGTAAAACTTGGGTCGGCCGTTTTGGCCCCACCCTAGCCCCGGGGGTCATGATTTGAACAAACTTGAAT
>PRKT01000003.1:1239331-1254690 GCA_003671525.1 Saccostrea glomerata | reverse complement strand
TGCCCCCCCCCCCCCACCCACCCCCCTGTTGCTACTTGCCTGTAATGTTCTATGCAAAAATTGGTTGAACAGTTCCAGAGAAGAAGCCGAAAAAGTCTGCAGTTCAAATGGTAGATCTAATTAGTGCATGATAGTTGACTAACACAGACAAACAAACAGATAGCAAAAAGCGTCACCTGACTTCTCCTGAGTCCTGAATGACCCACGTGCCCCAAAGATATTATCTTTCATAAATAGGAACTATATAGGAGTATCTTCAGCATGATTAGGTGAATTTTTGAAAGGCACTTAAGTCAGTCTTGATTTTTGGGAGAGTGGGGTGCAGTCATAGGAATGAGCAGTTTCATCAATATACAAAATATTTCAGAAACAAGTGCCTGTGGTCTTTACCCTAAATGCCTCCGGAAAAAAAGAACGAACTGTAGAACTGTAGACATTGCATGCAACAAACCTGAGTTGGCATAAGCATGAAAAGTATCACTTGGATTAGAATACACATTTTCAACGAGTCCATAATTGAAATGACGTAATATCTGACGTAATTTATAATAAGAGATTAATTTGTACGAGTTATCTAATCAAGAAATTAAATTGTACGAGTTATCTAATTTTTAGTTTTTATTCTTATTTTCGGAATATCCATATTTTGATTAGAATATGATGAAAAGAAATATTATACTGAAATACCAAAACTTAAAAATTATTAAAGTCGTCATTAGAATGTAGATATAGCAGAGGAATATTATGTTATTAGGTGCTATAATGAAATACGAAACTAAAATTTCCCGCCAAATTGATGGATTTTAATTTTTTACCAACATGGCGGGAGCTGGGGATCACAGTCGATCGTTGAAGGAAGCCCTCGTAGAGAGCTTAAACGCCGTTTTATCACCAATTCATAATGTCAGAATATCAGGAGAGGAACAGGTTAAAGCTTTAGAAGTCACAGAAGGTGAATAGAATCTTTTTTTGTTTAGAAATTTCAGTAGTTGTGTCACACGTGCTTTCATGCCTTTTCAGATTGTTTGGAATCTATTTATAGTTTATTTCAAAATTGTCTGTTAGTGTCTTGTTTACTTCCTTTTTACGTTGTATTATAATGAATTTAGTCTGGTTTATAATATATTGACCATATACACTAAGATGCTCGACTTAAAGTCTAAAATACGGAACAGGGGCCACGAAGATGAACTGAACTGATGACAAAAATGAAAGATACACTGTTAATATTAAGATTCCTGTAAATATGATCTGAATAATTAAATTTGAAATAATTAGAATGACCCATATCGACTGAATTTTTTTTGTTTCAGAATTTGGGGTGCATCTTGCAGAACTTACAGTTGACACACATGGACCTTTAGCAATTAGACAGTTATCGTCTGTGTTATTACGACAGTATGTGGATGCTCACTGGTGCAAACATTCGGAAAAGTTCAGAGAGCCGGAAACATCCGAACATGTAATTTTTCATTTTGATTTTGTTTCCTCTCTCGTTGATCACACAGTTGTTTGTTTCCATAAATACATGATGGCGTATTGTGTTTTTTTCTAGGTGTATCTGACTATGCTCATAAAAATAAAAATTAAAAAATCAATGAAATTAATTTCAGCAGTTCAGGGATTTTTGGTTTTTATTTTAATGAGTGTATTCAGGCTACCTAGAAAATACATAATACACAGAATTCATCCTGAAACTAAGTGCCAATGATTGTTCATGTTCATGTTCTAAACAATTTTATTTTATGACAAATTTAGGAATATTGATAGGAACAAAAGTGGTTCGTAATAAAAACAATGCTATCAGAAACTCATTCTTTATAGTTTAAAAATTTCATATCTGAAGAGTTACCTATAATTAATGAACAAAAACATTTAGATAGAGCAGAATTCTTTGATATATTTATTTCAGGCAAAAGCTGAAATCAGAAGGATTTTACCTGTGGGTCTGAAGGAGTCAATCAGCAAGGTGCGATCAAGTGTAGCATACGCGGTGTCAGCTATAGCACACTGGGACTGGCCAGAGGTGTGGCCTGAATTATTCCAGATCCTGATGCAGGCTTTAACGAGTGGTGACCCTAATGCTGTGCATGGATCTATGAGGGTTTTATCAGGTAATGGAATTATGTTAACTGGGGTACCATTTCATTCAGGCAATTAGGCCTAGAAAAAAAATATGGTTGTTTCCACTTTCCCGACCGACCCTAATTTATAGTGTCGACCCTAAACATTTTTTTAATACTTTTGTCCCATGAAGTGCAAGATTTCACCCAGGGAATTAGAGTCTCTAACTTTGCAAGCTTTTCAAGACAGAAAGAAGTTTGGGTCACCTTTCTATTATAAGATTAAGTCACAGAAATGCTTGAAAACACAATTTCTTTTGTAATTAATGTTACCTCTATACACGTTTTGATTAAAGAAGCAAAAAAAAAATTAAAAAAAAAATAATTGCCGACCTACCTACCCTATCATTTTTCAGCCTGAAAGTGGAAACAAACATACTTTTTTTCTAGGCCTTACTGATTTCACGTCTGAAACCTTATATTACAAGTACTGAAATATTTTTATGGAAATAGTTGAAAGATCTTAAGAATAGTCCAAAAAGTGCAAAAAGTTGTTTGATCATACATTTTTTAAATTTTTTTTTTATTTTATTTTTTTTATTTAAGTAATTGCAAAACATATACACCTCTCTCTCCCACTTTCATACCTGTTGGAAAAATGCAAAAAAACACACATTAATAAACATCTAGTATACATACACAAGGATAGATACACTTCAATATATGTATAATATACAGAAACAAACTTACGCAATATGCAATGCATTTTCAATCAGTAATTAAAATAAGAGTTACTATTAGACACATTAAAAAGACATTTCCACTTGGACCATCTATTTTTGTAAAATATATTTCCTGACAATTTTTCTTCTAAACAATAGTAATTATTTAAATGTTTTAAGATTTCATTAAAAACAATATTATTGTTTTTTCTTGATTGTTGAAATAAGTATTTCTTCACTAGTAGGATAATCAAATTAATTGCCATATGATCTTCTTCCAAATTACCAAAAATAACAGTTTTGATCATACATTTGGCATGATTGTGATATAAGCTATTTTCATTTCATATAAATCTCTGAACTTTATTTTTCAGAGTTCACTCAAGATGTCACAGACACACAGATGGGACAGGTTGCACCTGTTATTCTTCCTGAAATGTATAAAATCTTCATCCAAGCTGAAGTAAGAGATATACTAACACAGCAGAATAGTTATGTATATTTAAAAAAAAGTAATAAAAATAAATAAAGAACTTTGGAAGTTAAGGGGAAAAATGTCCCCACCCCCTTCATAAAAAAAAAACTTGCAACAATGGTTAATGAAATAAGCTGTTCCTAAAAATACTATCTAAGTTTTTAAAAACTTTTTTTTGGCCATTGATTTAATTCAATAAACACATGATAAAGAAAATAATTGGCAAAATGTAATATAAGTCTTGCTTATTATTTTGAAAATTATCTGGTAAAAATGCATAAGTACTGTTTGGAGATGAGATTTTCTCATTCAGGAGTCAGATTAAGATTGTTTTTTTGTTTTGACTGGTTTTCAAATATTTTTGTCTTATCTCTTTTCCCGAAATATTTTTTAGGACAGGAAAGGTAATACAGTTTAAGTAGAATTTTTAGCGAGGATTTAATTTTGGCATTATTAGCGAGGTTGCTGAGAACGTTAAAATTGAATATCGCTGAAAATTAATAATGTTTTATTTCTTATAGTTTCTCTGGTTAGCATGTCTAAATCGCAAAAATTACATCTTGCTAGAAATAAAATACCACATTTAAGGATAAATCGCTAAATTTGCGTCACGCTAAAATTTTTACTTATACGGTATTTTTAGTTTGAATTCAAAAACTACTTCAGCTTGCCAAAATTCAAAATTGATGCAAAAATGATTCTTAGAATTTCTTTTCTCGGGGAAAAAAGTGATTATTTAAAAGAGAATACAAGAACAAATATATAAAGTAGATGTTCTATTGTTAGGATAATAAACATGTGTTTGTGTATTGTCATATATTTATGTGACATTTAATTTTCTTTCCTTTCAGATATATGGCATCAGAACCAGATCACGGGCTGTCAGCATTTTCAATGTTTGTGCAGCGATGATTGCAACCATGGCAGAGATTCAGAGGGTAGGAATGTGTTGCATTCCCTTAAAAAAAATTTGTTAGAGGCATCAATCAATACTTGAAGGATCGCTAAGAGTTAAGGGTTCTTGATAATGTACTCTTAAGGTACAAAGAATATTGCTTTGCTTTAACAATATATTGCACATGTTTCATATTCTATATTTATATTCATCTTGTCACAATAAGGACAATGCTTTTCCTTATTTAGATAATACCTTTTAATCTGTACAGGGTATTGCCAAACAGCTGTTGTTTCCCTCTATTCCCCAGTTCACTCAGGCCTTTATACAGGCTCTTCAGGTCCCTGACGGTTTGACCTCAGACAGCGGGCTTAAGATGGAAATCGTCAAGGTAGTTTACATTATAAGGATTTAATAGCTATACCAATGCTTCACAGTCATTTCTGACAGTTCTTAAAATATTGCATCTCTACAAAGTGGGTAAAAGAGAAGTTAACCTACAATATATTTGATAAATGCTGTGAAATTACTCTTTCCACTTAAATTCATTTTGGAGAAAACAATGTACAATTAAAATTCAGTATCTCAAATTCTGATTATCTATGCCCAAGTAATGAGTGTTTGTTTTGTGTTTAGGCTATAACAACCCTGGTGAAGAATTTTCCTAAGCTGATGTCGCAGTATATTGGTGATATTTTACCTCCTGTGTGGATGATATTTACACACAGTGCTGACTTGTATCCTTAGATGTAATAGTAGACAACCTTAGGTGTAATAGTAGACAACCTTTGGTGTAATAGTAGACAACCTTAGGTGTAATACTAGACGACCTTAGGTGTAATACTAGACGACCTTAGGTGTAATAGTAGACGACCTTAGGTGTAATAGTAGACAACCTTAGGTGTAATAGTAAACAACCTTAGGTGTAATAGTAGACAACCTTAGGTGTAATAGTAAACAACCTTAGGTGTAATAGTAGACAACCTTAGGTGTAATAGTAGACAACCTTACATGTAATAGTAGACAACCTTAGTTGTAATACTGTGAAATCACTAATTTTTCGTGGGGGTTTAATTTTCGTTGTTTTCGTGGTATGAAGAGACCCACGAATTCATGTCCACCACGAAATGTAAATTTTCATAAGCACAACTTCAAAAAAGGTATTTATCAACGAAATCAAATCCTCACGAACCAGTATTTTTTCCCTCAACCACGAAAATTTGACCCCACGAAAATTTGTGATTTTACAGTAGTAGACAACCTTATGTGTAATAGTAGACAACCTTAGGTGTAATAGTAGACAACCTTACATGTAATAGTAGACAACCTTAGTTGTAATAGTAGACAACCTTAGGTGTAATAGTAGACAACCTTAGGTGTAATAGTAGACAACCTTAGGTGTAGTAGTAAACAACCTTAGGTGTAATAGTAGATAACCTTAGGTGTAATAGTAGACGACCTTACATGTAATAGTGAAAACCTTACATGTAATAGTAGACAACCTTAGTTGAAATAGTAGACAACCTTATGTGTAATAGTAGACAACCTTATGTGTAATAGTAGACAACCTTAGGTGTAATAGTAGACAACCTTACATGTAATAGTAGACAACCTTAGTTGTAATAGTAGACAACCTTATGTGTAATAGTAAACAACCTTTTTATATAATAGTGTCGTGTTTTGGGTGCACTATGCCTAAATAGTAGTCAGGATTTGATACATGGTGCACGAGCCGGAGGCAAGTGCACTGTGTGTCAAACCCTGACTATTATTTAGCTTCAGTGCACGCAAAACACAACACTATTGTTATTATTATGCTGACTGTTGTTACTGTATAAAAACGGCAGTATTTTCTCCATTCCCAATGTTTCATCACCTGACATTCGTCTACTCTATTATGACGTCACCTTGTGATACATGTACGTAGGGCTGGGCAATAATATCGATATTTCAATATATTGCAATACAATGACAAAAAATATCGTATCGCAATACGATTTTGTAATATCGATATATTGGCAATTTGCTTAAATTAAGGAATTTTGTCATTAAATATAAAAATGGACTTATGAAAGTTTGTTATTAAGCCTAACAGTATGACAGACGTTGTTTTGTGGGAACATTTCAGAGAATAACTTTAATGAAGTCAACAATTTTTTTGTCAGTGTTGGTAACTTATCATAGTTATGTACATTCTGCATGTAAATTAAAATAAATATAGTAAGAAAATGCCATTTAAATTAAATTGAAAATATTGCAATACATATCGCAATACAGTTAAAAATATCGCAATATATCGCAATACGAAATCTCGGGCCAATACCCAGCCCTACATGTACGTCATAATCTTTTTCTTTAATTTTGGACGTTTCATGCTTTAGGTATAATCTACAGATTGTTTAAGGGAATAGTATTTGAGTAAGGTTGCAAGAGGGTTGCAAGAAACTATTTTAGAAGAATTATTTTGTTTATTTTTAATCTTAAGAGTAAAATATTTGAAACTAAATTTATACATGTATATATATATATATAATACAATACTATAGATAACGGCGTCCATGGGGTAATCGGTAGTGCGTCTGACTGATAATCTCGGGGTTGTGAGTTCGCTCCCCGGTATGGGCGTTGAGGGATTTTCTTCCAAAAATGGAAGCCGTGCTCTATTTTGGCAGAGTATGCTTACGCTTTATAAATCCTTAGAGCACTATGTGAGAATAGGGTATGGGTTATATAGAGACAAACTGACAGGAAGCATAATAATGTGTAATAGTAAACAAACATTTCATTATTGTTCTCTGATTCAACCAATGGGTGATTTTTATACCCCCCGCAAACGAAGTTTGGGGGGGTATATTGGAATCACCTTGTCCGTCTGTCTAGCTGTCCGTCTGTCTGTCTGTCCCTCTGTCTGTGCAATCGTGTCCGGTCCATATCTTTTTTACAGAGGGACATTAGAATCTACTACTCCACACTAAGATTGCTCATGACCTAAGGGTGTGTCATGACCTTGACCCAAGGTCATTTGGGGAAGTTCAAGGTCACTGGAAGAAAAATTTCATAATTCATGTCCGGTCCATATCTTTCTTATTGATAAACTTGGTAGGTTCTCATTTCACACAAAGATTGCCCATGACCCAAGGGTGTGTCATGACCTTGACCCAAGGTCATTTGGGAAAGTTCAAGGTCACTGGAAGAAAATTTTCAAAAATCATGTTTGATACATATCTTTTATGGATAAACTTGGTAGGTTCTCATTTCACACAAAGATTGCCCATGACCCAAGGGTGTGTCATGACCTTGACCCAAGGTCATTTGGGGAAGTTCAAGGTCACTGGAAGAAAAATTTCATAATTCGTGTCCGGTCCATATCTTTCTTATGGATAAACTTGGTAGGTTCTCATTTCACACAAAGATTGCCCATGACCCAAGGGTGTGTCATGACCTTGACCCAAGGTCATTTGGGGAAGTTCAAGGTCACTGGAAGAAAAATTTCATAATTCAAGTCAGGTCCATATCTTTCTTATGGATAAACTTGGTAGGTTCTCATTTCACTGAAAGATTGCCCATGACCCAAGGGTGTGTCATGACCTTGACCCAAGGTTATTTGGGGAAGTTCAAGGTCACTGGAATAAAAATTTCATAATTCGTGTTTGATACATATCTTTATTATGGAAAAACTTACTTCTGAAAAATCAGCGGGGGGTATTTTGTCCCGTTTTGACAGTTCTAGTTTTGTCAAATTTTGTATTGTGAACTTGTACTTTCTATTTTCCAATTTGATTATTGTCATTGATATTTTCAAAGTTACTCTTCTTTGAAATCTGTATGTGATGTTTCCCCTGTGTAATTTCTGGGTTACAATATTTTCCTTCAATGTGATTTAGTTATGTAAGGACAGTTGTAAACAGCTTAGAAGAATCTGATGACCCTGTTGATTCTGATGGTGAGTAAAAATGTAATATAATTTTACTTTTCTCCTCCATGGCTTGGAATACATAGATGATGTTAGTGTAGACTGTTAGATTAATTCCATTGATTGCTTTTTACAGAAGATAATAAAGGTGAGGTCAGGTGTTCAATATATTGAGTTAAACATTAATTGTTTGGACCTGCATGAAGTTCTGCATATTTATTTTTTTTTCTGTAAATTATTTTCAATTTGATAAAGATGTTTTTTAAGGAAGTGGAGATACACTTTTTCCTGTTTTGTCAAATTTACTCGACTAAAAATCAGTTTGTAGTCAAATCAAAATGCACTTACATGATGAATTGATGGTTGATACAATGAAGATAATATAGAAATATACTTCTTAACAGGTGAAGTCCTAGGATTTGAGAGCCTGGTTTACGGAGTGTTTGAATTTGTCCATGTTCTGATCGACACACCAAAATTCCGCAGCACTGTGAAGAGTTCTGTCAATGACATCCTTTATTACGTCATACTCTACATGCAGATGACTGATGATCAGGTCAGTGGAATTTGCTTTGTTAAAGATAAATGCAATACTCATCCTTGTAACATTTTGCAGATACAGATGCTATGATCTCTTGTATATTTACAAATGGTAAAAATAGTGTCAAACCTTAACCTGCAATACTTATTTTTTTTACAGATCAATTCCACATATGAATATATTTTCTACCTGTTTCATGTCAAGTTTGCTGGTTGATAAGTGATCTATTAATCAAGTTTTTCTTTATCTATAGAAAAACTTTGTATGATAAGCAATTGATCTTTACTAAAGAATAATTGTTGTGAAAGTAATTATTAGAAATTTGAAGTTGTGAGTTTAGCGATTTAAAAAATTTCAAAAGGAATCAGTTTGTCTTTTCATCAGTAATCATACTTGGGTATTTTTGTTCAATAGGTGAGGTTATGGACTAACAGCCCCGACCAGTTTGTAGAAGATGAAGACGACGATTCTTTTTCGTATTCAGTCAGGATATCAGCTCAGGACATTTTGTTAGTAAGTAGAAAGCTCTCAGTGTACCGCTGGCACATTAGGCAAGGAATAGACTTCTCCACTTCTCAAGACAGAGAGAAGTGGAGCTCTCGGCGTGCTGAGGATAAAGTATAATACTGTTGGATAAAGAAGGAAATATATTCTAGAGTAAAAAAAAAATTAATATATGTTTTGTGTGAATCTACTGTGAATCTTTTGTAGTCAATATGCAGTGAGTTTCCAGAGGAGAGTGCACCTGCACTCTGTCAGGCTGTAACCAAACATCTAGCTGCTGTGGAACCTCTCAAGAATGCCAATGATCAGAACTGGTGAGTAATAATCAACTGATGATTGTTATTTCTGATAATATAGGCTTAATTAATGATTAGATAACATTCAACTATAATTTAATTCTTCTAGCAACCCAGTTTATAATCAATATGTTAGGTAAATTTTAGGTATTTCCATAATTAAATGTAAAGTGTTTTGGACACTTTTAGAATTTCTTGTCTTTTTCTTCAGGTGGAAGGTCCATGAGTCGTGTATGCTAGCTATGGGAAGTGTGACGGACCTGGTCACTGAGTCCATTCAGTCGGGGAAAGTCCAGTTTGATATCACCGGATTCCTCCAATCTGTTGTCCTAGCTGACATGAATTACTGCAGTTAGTACAAATATAATAAATATTTATGGTATTTCAGTATAAGTTGAACAAGTATGACATTTCCCTTTAAGTTAAGTATGTTTGATATTTTAAGACATTTTAGTTTGTTCAGGTAATATTTCATATTAATTTATTTTAAAAAGTGAAAAATCTGGAGAGGGACATTGAACAACATAAGAACTACACTTCTGCTTTAGAATGATTGCACTAACTCAAAATTTCCAACCCTTACAAAAGAAGTCGTTTTTCCCCAGAAGGCATTTGATCTGATTATAACAATGATTGATGATTGTGGTTTTAGTTTCCCCATTCCTGGTTGGTAGAAGTTTGTGGACAGCTAGTAGATATACTGAGGTCACCTCTACCTCTCCAGAGCTGCTCAACAGGTAAATCAGAGTCAGTGCATATAAAATATGTTGATTTTTATATACAGAAAGCACACTGCATCTTTATTCATTGAAATGAAATTGACACCAATTTGTACTTCTTTGCAACTCTACCTTTGATTTTTGACATTGTGAAAAATTTAAGGAAATCCAATCTAGGTCTAGAACTGAATGATCTTGTGATTTAATGACCTCATTGAAATTACTATTCTCAATGATACCAATAAAAATCACCAAAATACTTCATTGGGTTGATACTTGATTTGAATAGTAGTGGTCATGAGAGGGTTTATGTACATAAACGTATACATGCCCTCTACAATTCAAAGCATAAACACCATGCCCATTGCTATGGTTTCTGAGGACTAAATCTCTACACTACACATAAAGTTAACATGACTATTCACTCATTAATCCCTATTTATTGCAGGTTTCTTCAGTCTACAGTGGGTGGCCTACATGCCACACAACCCCCCACCATCAGAATTTCAGCCATCAGGGCTGTGTACAGTTATTGTCAACACCTTAAGTCTGCTAACACCACTCAGTACCTCGTACCATTCCTACCCAACACTCTGGATGGCCTCCTGTCGATAGCCACTCAGTTCTCCTCAGATGTTTTATCCCTGTGTCTGGAAACCATGTCTATTCTATTGTCAGTAAGTAAACTCACTCGGAAGGCAAGATCGCTTACACAGCATAACTGGTTTATTCTTGTTGGTTGTGACAGTGATACTTTGTAAATATTTTTATGTGTTGCAAGTTCCTCAAAACTGTGTTTGTTAATCATGACCAGGAAAAAAGTGGCACATTTTACAAACTTTAAATTATAATTTATGTATTTACGTGTAAATATATACTGAATTTCACAACTTAGACAATAATGGTTATAAAGTCATAAGAAGAACAATTTTTATTCCATTATTTTACCCTAGGTTGACAAGGCTTTTACAGCTACTGTGGAAAGCAAGGTGACTCCACTTACCATTGCAGTCTTTCTGAAATTCTCATCTGGTAGGTTTTTCTACAAGTTGTAGTCAGTATTTTCAGATCTGTTAAAATTGTGAATCAGATGCATTCTCTTGTAATAAATCATGATTTTTGCTTTTTTTATGCACAATTTTTCTTTGAGTCGTGTGTTTTAGAGTCTGTTAATGTCATGATTATTCATGTGATACCATATAAACCCTACTAACCGCCTCGAAAATTGCAAAAAGGGGGCGGTTATTTTGGTATTCTCTTTATGATATTTAATGTCATATTTTAACTTAAGATAATCTTTTGAAAAAAAAAATAAATACAAAGAACCACTAAAATAATTTCTATCTTTTCTAAAAGTGAGGATAATCCACCCAAATTATGCTGAATTATTCATTTTCCACTGAGAAATTGGATAATAGACAAGTTTTATTTTCACTTTATCCAATTTTTTGATACAATTCTAGTTGATTTTAATAACTATACAGGGGGCCCTTATCTCCTGACAATTGAAAAATATCTAAGGGGGTGCTTATAGGGGCAGGAGTGGTTAATAGGGATTATACAGTAATTAAACTCTTCCAATGGTCTGCTCTGCAAAACCATACTCAGTATCTTTTATTTTGATATAACAGGTGTTCATTCAAGTCACCAGTGTAATGTATTAATTATATTTCAGACCCAGTGGTTGTGAACATTGTGCAGGATATCTTTAAGGAGTTGGCCAGTAACGAGAGCACAGTGGGCCCCCTAGAACATCGACTACTCCCCACACTCGTCAGTATACTACAGGCCCCAGAAAAAGTCCCTGTCAGTCTGCCACCAGTAAGTCTGATAAAAAAACGACGGGAATTCAAATGATTAGAATTCTAATTGTAATACTGATTATTTGAATTTTTGCTTTTTAACTTTTGAAAATTGACTTGGATGTAGGCGGCAGAACAACTATCATTGTAGTTCTCTTGGATTGAAAGTTCTCTCTACATACATGTATGTATTGTTATAAAGAATTCAAACCATTGAGGCTTGATATTTTTACTGTGTTCTTTTCCAGCTTAATTAAGCTACATGTAATGCTGAGAAATGTTTAAAGAACAGAATTATAGATACATATGTATACTGTATGCTGTAGGGTGGAGAGCATGTTTTCAGATTAAAAACTATATACGTTTGAAATTTCAGGTATCGTTAGAAATGATGGAAACCATGGTGAGAGCACACAATGGTCCTCTCTCAGAGGCCATGATAAAGACAGGCTTCCCTGCCGTGGTTCACTGCACATTACACACTGATGATAATGCAGCCATGCAGAACGGAGGAGAGTGTTTAAGAGCATTTCTCTCTGTAGCGTTAGAACAGGTCATGGCTTGGCATGATGAACAAGGTAAACAACATGTAAAAAGAACAAGCTAGATATTAAAAGTAAGTGAAACTTTGACAAGTTTTTGCATTAAAGCAATAATATTTATTTCAGGTAACAATGGGCTATACTACATCATGCAGGTGATATCAAAACTGCTGGACCCCAAAACCTCAGAGCACACTGCTTCCTTTGTGGGTAGACTGGTCTCCATTGTGATAACGAAAGTCGGGAACCAGCTAGGAGAAAACCTTGACCTAATGTTAAGACTTGTTCTCAGTAAGATGCAGCAAGCGGAAACACTGAGTGTGATGGAGGTGAGTCTATTGAAACCAGGTAGATAAATATTTAATTTAAAGGTATCGATAAATATTGGATGTTTAAACTTTCAATGCTGTTATACCTGTTGTAGAGTTTGGTGATGGTGTTTGCCCAGTTGATGATCAGTAATATGTCAGCTGTTCTGGATTTCCTGACCAATGTCCCAGGTCCAACGGGAAAACCTGCCCTCGAGTTTGTCCTTACAGAGTGGTGTTCTCGGCAGCACCTCTTCTATGGCAATTATGAAAGAAAAGTCTGGTAAAGGAATAAACAAAATTTCAAATTAAAGTTGGAGCGTTTCTAAAAGGGAATCCCATTTTTAAGAGAACTTTGTTATAATGAGAATAAAATATTTTATTATACTTTCATGTTAAATACTAAAATCTGATTGGTTTAGACGCAGTTAACAATCAGTTCTATTACCCTGAGCCTTAGCAACACACGTGACAACGGGTAACACAACGGTAATGCCACATGCGTGGAAATTATGCGCGTACGGTTCACAGTAGAATTCTCAAAACGTCAGTTGCGCGTTTGAAAGAACCGGGATAAACTTGATGTCAATAAAAGCTTGCATCCGATGTAGCTTACTTGAAAACAACAAACGACAGACGAAACATGCTTGCGAGTGCAGAAATAATGAAACTTTAGATGATGATGGACTCGTAGAGTACCAAATAAACAATAAAGAGGTCAGTAAATCTTTTTCGAAGTAGCGGGGAGTTTGAAAGCTTTCTAAACGTGAACGAAAAGGGGATCGACGATTTGTATTGCTGACATAGTAAATCAAGAAGACATTCAGTATAATAAAATAAATGGTGCCTGTTTTGGAGGGTAACAGTTGAAATTGACACCCCTCGGAAAACCATTGTCAACCTCTGCTGACGCGTCGGTTGACAATGGTTTTCCTTGGGGTGTCAATTTCAACTGTTACCCTCCAAAACAGGCACCATTTATATAATGGAATATTATTGACAAAATATGAAAATATTAAATGATTTTCCTTTACATTTCAGTACTGTTGCTCTATGCAAGCTTTTGTTACATGCAATACAGACCAATGACACAAGGCTACAAGAAATTCTAATCCAGGGGGAGGAGATAGAACAGCCAACTAAAGGAATTAGAACCAGGTCAAAAACAGCCAGTGGTAGGTGAAAATAAATGCAAAAAAAAAAATTTGCCAAAAGAAATGAAATTGTGAGTTGTTTAGGTCAATATAGAGACCAACCTAAAGGGAATTTTTTTCATGTACAGTAAAATATATTTCTATTGATGTCCCAGGCGCGAACCAATCTGCTTTGCTAAGTGTAATTTATTATATCCATTTAAATAAGTTTGAAATAAAAGTGTCAATTAGCCATAAGAGTGCATTACTGTAATTCATTGCGCATTGAAAAACAATTTTTGTTCTAGAACCGGTGCAGTGGACCACCATTCCAGTCCTAGTCAAAATCTACAAACTGTTGATTAACGAGCTGTCTAATCAGATTGAGGCTAACATGTGTAAGAACGAGAAAGATGAGGACGATGAAGATGAAGATGACTGGGAGGAAGATGATGCAGATGAAGAGGTCCAACTAAGGGGACAAACTCTGTCTGACCTCATTGACAGCATGGCAGCTGAGTTCAACGGTTAGAGAGAGACTCACGCTTTCCTCAACCAATTTTTGTCATGATGCTTTTATTTTTATTTTTATGACCTAAAAACACATTTAGTAATAATTTGGGAATGGTGTCCTGAACATTGGCCTGTTAATTTTTAAGTTTTAATAAATATACTCCCCGTCAATGAAAACGCAACACTCTAATTTTAGGGTGAAAAGTATATACGGGATATAACTGTGTACCAAAAAGGTAAGGACATCTTTTACTTTGCCAAATCAGTTATTTAGTGGCTGAATGGTTTTCATTCCATTACCAAAAGTTGATTTTTTAACAGATAACATTTAAATACCCCCCCCCCCTTCCGACCATTTAATCAAAACATGCTTGTCCGCCATGTACAACATACAGGTACGCAGTCCGATTTCTACCATGCATTAGGTTTATCAATGTCTTTATCTGAGCGAAATTAATATTCTTGAGCATTTTTAATTGCCTGTTGTTCAGATACTGCGGTCGAATTTTCTCTAACATGGCGTAGTGTAGTAACTCTTGGACGTCCGGTGAAGAAACTGTTATTTATGCTATTGAAACACATGAGCCTGATGAGTTGATAAATAGTGTACATTTGCATCTGCAGTTCTTTTTTTCTTTATTTTGAGAATCTCCAGCATAAGCAATGAAAATCAGTCATTTTGAGGAAATATAGGCATCACATCCGGTAAAGAAAGAAGGATTTTTTCCCCGGGATTTTAGTACACTACTTATGATAAACAGCTACAAAACCTTGAAAACCCAAAATATTGTTAAAAATTTTATTAAAAATGCAAAATTTTGATTTCTGTTAAGAGGGCTAAAAAACAACTTCCGGTAGAGGAAAGAAATTCATTCAACCGTTGAATAACTGATTTGGCAAAGTAAAAGATGTCCTAACTTTTTTGGTACATAG